>JAVTVJ010002590.1:0-170056 GCA_034509425.1 Eopsaltria australis
GTACTTTATAAAGTTTGAGCCTGCTTTGCCTACTCCTAATCCTTATCTCACAACAAGCAATCAAGTAAATTTAGGTAAGTGTGCTGGCATTTAGCCACAAACCTGAATAAGCGAACTAAAACCACGACAGGGGGCATGTCCTGTCAAAACCTATGGTTACTTTTTACTTTTTCCTCAAACATTTCTTAACATTGATTTACAAACAGCAAGTCAGAAGTAAAAATAAAAAAAAACCCTTTCATTGATTTTTCCTAGAATTAGGTTCACTTTGTCTCTTCTGTACCAGTACATACACATCTTCATATGATACTGTAAATAAGAGTCTTCCATAAGGATTCTAGATATAAAGGATATTTCAGGTAGTTCCTGAGGTATCTGAAGACTACAACTTATTTTAAATTCAAAATCAGTCCTGTGTCTCTTAAGTTAAAATACGCTAAAATGTCCATAACATGTTCAGAAAACAAAGCAGTGTGCACCTGTAACTATTCTAAATTTAACATGTTGTTTATTCAGTTTTTTCAAGCATAATGATGATATTCTTTTAATGTATCTTAAAGATTTTATCCTGTCTTGTAAACACAGCATTTCTGTTCCCATTGTACTCTCTCAGGCAATATTGCAATAAAATAGAATTAGGTAATTCAATAAATTACTGAAAAACATTTTTCCATGTGTACTAAATCAACAAAGATTTTTCAGCAGCTAAAATTTTTAAAAAGCAACAAAACATAAAATAAAGTCCTTTGATCTACCATACATGTAGAGGAAGTCTAAACTGATTTGGCCCAATTACTACTCTTGTTCAGTGATGGTGATTCTATACCTCACGCTATAGTAAAAATGGAATATGTGGACACTGGCTCAAAGTTCTCAAACTTTTTCAAACCACAGCAGAACTAGACTAACAAATGACAGACCTTTATAAGGAGAAATAAGGCATTTGGGATATTCTACATATGACTTTTCTTGTGCAAGCCAAGGGTTGGTCTTTGTCCATTGCAAAACAGGCACAAATCTCCATTACTCTGACCTTTGATATCCCTGCACCAAACTGTGGGGTTGGGGAAGATTTGAGGTTAATTAGCAGAGATGTCACTTCGATCCTTCTTCACTAATGTGTTAATAGTTATTAAAAAAGAAACTGCTTTTCTTAGTCTCCTCACTAGCATCTGATCTGAAACCTACCCTGAGAAACCTTCCCAGTGCAAGTGATGTAGTAGATGACCCACAATTTTTTGTGATGCATATACACTCTGAAGACCAGAATATAATGTTGGCTACAGAGATTCAGAGTGTAAGGGATCCATTATTTCACTTGCACCCCAATTAAAATGCATGTTTAGCCTTTGTGCTTCAATCAAATTATGAAATAAATCACTTTATAGATTTGCTTGAAATTGTGTTTCACAGACAAGCTGTACAACACAGAAAACATTGCCTGATATTCCATATTAAGCTTGTCTTCTGTTTCTTGGTAATGGTGGGAATAGAAAGCACAAATCATAGTAACCTGACAGTTAACTCCTTTTAGAAGTTTGGGACCTGGAAGGGTTTATTGCATTAGAAAGGCTTTACAAATAAGTACTTCTTGGAATCCCAGTATAATTTTTAATGCAGGAATGACCACTACACCTTCTAATATTTACTTCTCTCCCAGGCGATTAAATCATGTTAGGAAGCTTTGTAATGTTTCTCTAAGTTGTATCTAAAAAAACTCATCCAATTGAGTTAAAACAATCACAATGGGAACACGTATCTGCCCTTGGCAGAAAAAGACTTGACTTTTTGTTGGTATAATTTGAGATGAAAATTACTTCTGAGAGAGAGAGATCAGAGAGGGCACAGTAGATGTTAAATGGCTTTGTTATTTACTTTGGAATTTATTGTGATCAAGAGTAAGTTGTCGATATACACCACTGTGCAGATAAAACTTTTCTCATATAGAAGCCATTTAGGGAAGGACAGGAACTAACACCAGTGTGTTGGCTATGACTGTAGCACACCTGCTGTGTAGATGAGATTATGTACTGTATCTCCTCAGCTCCAAATCTACAACTGCAGATGGTTATTAGCATAAATCCTAGAATCCTTGAATGGGCTGGGCTGGAAGGCATCTTAAAGAGCACTGCATCCCAACTCCCCTGCCATGGCCAGGAACATCTTCCACTAGACCAGATTACTCAGATTATTCACAATAGTGAATTTCTTCCTAATAAATAATGTAAATCTATTTTTTTCCGCAGCGAAATCCTGCTCTGTTGCTTGCAAGGGGTAAACAGAGAGGGATGAAGTTTGCTCAGAGTTTCTCAGCCCTGTAGTGTTCCTGTGCATTATTGAGCTTGTGCTAGTCTTCCAAAGGAACTACAAATTTCTGTATTCGCCATGTGAATCTCTAATCCAAATGAACATCAGTACTAGCTGTCATAATACAATTTGCAAATATCTGTAAACGCAGTGAAGGTGTCTTTCTGTAACAGAATTACAAGCCAAATTTGTACTTATTCATATAAAGAGTTATAAATTGTAAGATGAGTTTGACATGGGATTTTGTGGAGTGCCATTTCAAATAATCTCATCTGTTCCAGAGCAAAAGTTGCTAAATTCAGTCAAAATTAAACTCTGAGTATGGTTTTGCTTCACTTTATTTTTAACTCATGTAAGCAGGCTTTTAAAATAAAAATGTAACATCATTTAGAAAGGATAGCATTAGTTAGAATGATATTTTTCGCTCATTAAAGTAAAAATCACTACAAGGTCAAAACAGCTCTTGAGGTTTCCACCAGTACCTGTCATTTAGATTGTTAGCTGCTTCTGGGTTTGGAACCATTACAGATGATCAAGAGATTTCAAGAAATGTTCAGCAAAACTGCAGGCTGATGTTTTGCTATCATCTGGAAGACATACAAACACTAATGAAGACCAGATCATGAAATTACTTCCCTGTAAAGTGAAGTGATCACCAAAAATATCTCACAGGTTGACCAAGAAATACTTGGTATATTTCCTTTCTTCATTCACAACAAAATAATTGAAATACTGATGGATTCCTGCATGTAAATAATCATGTCACTGATGTACAATTCTCAAGGAATATTCAATGTGTGTATCAGTATCTCCAACTCTGTTAATCTGCAGAACAAAAATTTTAAAATAAAATCCCTTCAGGGATTTGTTTGCTTATTTATGGCTGTCAGTGTCTTTTGCAGCACTCATATGATCCAGTGAGACTTGCCAAAGGTCATCCAGAAGAGCATATGTTATAAAGGAAGCGGGTATCTCTTCATGCCACTACCAATGGAGAAAATTACTGTTTGAGCTGAGCTACAAATTCGGTTCCCTGAAATCATTTAGCATATATTTCTTTAGAAATCCTAATATATCCTTCTAGGTCAATTTGGTTTTTAGCATCAATTGAAGTTAAATGCTTTGTGGAGGCTAACACCTGGGTATATTTAAGAAGGCAATGTACTCACTTGTCTTTTTAGACATTATGTTAAACTGGTACTTTAGAATAGATGAAAGTAAATGGAAATATTCCAAAACACCCTGCCAAGTGTAGAAATTCATAATTCACTCACTAAGGACTGAAAGCTACAAATCCAGTGGTCATTTACAATGAACCGGTCCTTGACTACTGAGGTAATGGCAATCAAAATTTCTAAAGCTTGAAGTGTGGGTATCAGATCTCACAGACTCCTCCTAGACCTCCCAGGTGGATTTCATTTCCAAATGCTGAAAGTTATCCAATGCTACTGGGAATGTTACCAGCTGTATGTTTGGAATTGAAACTACATTGATCAGGAAGCATTTTAAAATGAAAAAGAACATGTTTTCAGTGTGAATTGATGAAGCTATGATTTTAACTTTGTCTGGCAGGGAAAGTGTGCATGCACAAATTTTCTGAAAGATGATTTCAAGGGGAAGAGGTGAGGTGGGACCTCAGTGAGCTCAGTGGCAGGGCTGAAACTTAAAAGGGCAAAGGAGCACTAGCACCTGCCTCCCCTTGACTCACCATCATTAAATCCTGCTGAGAGGGCAGAGGCTGCCTATTTCAGTTCAGTGACTTCACATTACAGAAAAGAGGTATAATTGCATGTTTAGAAATTATCAAAACCATGCATCTCTCTTTCTCACTCACAAATTAACTGTTCTTTGCATGTCCTATAATTACATCCCTTACAGGTTGCTAGCCAGCACCTAAAGATGTTTTCTTTCAAAGCTTGTGTCATGTATTTTTATGCTTTCATTCAAGGCAAAGAAAGGGTTTATCAATGACCAGACAGCTTTCAGAGGGAATGCTATCCATTCTGAAACAACAGCACTATAAAAGAGAACCCATAAAACAGTGAGACATTTAACTGGCTGCTGTTCTCGTTTTAGCAGGCAGACAGCCAGTTTTGGCATGGCTCTTGCAGAAGCCCAAGAAGAGATATTTTCACTCAGGAGACATGTCTGTTCACAGGTTGAGTTTTAGTGCTCCCTTTCTCCTTCCATCTGGACTGTTCTTACCAATTCAGCTAGATGGTTGCAGTGCTTACTCTCAGGTGCAAGTAAGATATGACTGCTGAGAAAAAGTTTCAAAAGATTGGATACCCTTTCATTTTTCAAAATAAAAACTGTTACTGAACATCGGGATCCAATACCCGATGGTATAATTTTCACTTGTCTCTCTCCCAAAAGCCGTATTCAAGGTAACAGTCCTTGGATATGCCAGTGCCTTTCTGAAGTCCTGGGGACTCCTTCAGGAATTTTGGTCAAATCAGTTGCTTAGTTTTGGTCTCTGTTCTTTGATTTTTGAAATGGAAATAACTTCACTCACTGTTAATTTTTTTTAAACTGTTCCAGTGAACAGAATTCAGTGCCAAGCATTACTTTTATTTGTTAATATTAATGTCTGATACTAGTAGGTCATTTTCATAAAACAAGCCACTTGAAGACTTCTACTGCCCTTCCTTTCCCTGTACAAGCATAAGTGCCCTCATCATTACTGCAATCACATTGGAAAAAAATAAAATATTTGTGAAAACTCTCTGCAAATTAATTCAAATAACTTGTACAAAGTTATATGACCTGTTACTTTATTGTCACTATTAAATGCCATTAGTGTCAGTGCTATTCAATGTGAAAAACCGCTTTTATCCATATCCCAACCTAATCCTATTATAGATATGTTTCTGCAGTCTTTTTGTCTCTATGAGATCAGACTTTCACTGCCATCCTCCTCCAAAAAATTGGAAGCATAGTCTTCTCATGCAGCTATTCAAATTGTACTTCTTTTTCTCCTGATTAAAAGATTGCTTGATTTTCTGAGATGTTACATTATTAATGATGATGAAGACATGACAAAAAGAATGAAAGTATAGTCTATTATAAAAAAAAAGTTGATATTGGAACAGAAACAGAGCAAGCCATCATTATTTCTTTACTTCAAGGGGGTGTTTAACAACATTCCCACTATAAAGACTTTAAAGAAAGCTTCCAGGCTTCAGCTACACTCTGGTGCACAACAGAAGAAGCTGTCATTGCTCAGCTATTTTGCCTTTCAAATATTGTCTGTTCTAGTGAAATATGCTAGATATTTTATATAACAAAGGAATGACAGGTAGAGAAAATCCCACCACAACAACCATCTAACAAAAGGTAAGAAAAGCACGCCAATTAAGTTAAGAGCATGAGATAAAAATGGAACAGAAATAAAGTCCTTCAGACTGGTGCTTTCATTTAACATATGCCTGCATGTTCTGTGACCTAGCTTTATGTATAGTTAGTAAATAACCCATGTATTTTTGATTTCTTTTAACTTTATTTTTTATCTCTTCAAAAATGCTGACTCTGTCGGTATGCTGAAAATAGTACCTGATCTAAGTGACTGTGAAATTAATTTTTCATTAGAAGATGAGTATTTAGTATTTTGTTTTTAATAACTTGGTAAATTGCTGAGCCTTGTGGCAGAATTTATTTTTACTACAGATTACTAACTATTATCTGAAAATGATAGTATTAAGATTTTTTGCTACCTCCTCTTTGTGTTCTTCAGGTTGCTAATCAGTCATCAAAACAGTTTTAATCAGGAAGTTTGATAGTAAGCAGAAGATATAACATCATCAGACAGACAATTTTTCCTTGCTGCATTCAAATCCAAATATTGTAGCTTCATGATATAAATATTTATTGTTCTTAGGAATGTATGTGTGTGTATTGAGAGATTACATGGAGTTCATCTGGAATCTGAAAACTCTAAACACTATCATGGATTTTTTTAATCTAATAAAAACTATAAATTAAACTGTTTGGTTTGGGTTTTCTTCCTCCCAGAAATGGCAGATAATGAATCAGCAAGCAAACATACAATTATGTACTTGTATGTTAATGTCCCATGGATTCCCCCATCTATCATGCTTTTCATAAATGCTCCTTCCCTCAAAACTATGTCACTTCTTTTGGTTTTATTAGTGGTGCAGAAGAAAAACTCTCTATTTGATTAAAAAATCCTTCTGCTCATTGGAAAGTACAGCAGGATTTCAAGTGTGCCGGGATGGATTCTCAGCTGGCAAAAGCTAGTTTACACGAGTCAAGTTGATTGGTCCCTTCTTTCAAGTGCAGTTGTACTTGTGTTGGCAGGCCAAATAAGCAAAATTGTTTGGAATGACTTCTTTAAAAAGCTGCCTGAGAGTGTTTGAGAGGGAGTACAGCAGTGGTGGTTCATATTGCATAGGAAAAAACACCCAAGAAATCATGACTGGAGGTTTGGAGCATCTTCCAAAGTATAACATTTCACTGGGGAAAGCATCACTCTCTCATGAAACAAGGAAAGGTGCACAGAGGATATGTTTGTAGAGGGTTTGTCAATTAGTGTGACAAGCTTGTGCTACAGGATGCAGTGGCTGTGCTAAGCATTTCTGGCCTTTTACAGTGTGACCTTCAATGGGAAGTAGAGAAAAAATTAATTGTGCTAGGACTGTTCTAACAACATTGAAAAGATCCTTTTGCTATTCAGAGCCAAACAAGGTACAGACTCCTCCTGTGACTTTAGCTGAATTTGTGGTATATAATAAGTATTGTTTAGATCCAATCCATGTATTCAATAACAGTAGATAAAAACAGGGAGTATGTTTGCACGTCACTTTTTTGGTATCAAATGAATGTGCATTTTTAAATCCATTCCACATAGAAAATTTGGTAGAGCCGAAAACTAATTAATCTTTCCCTTGTAAATGAATAAATGTGATTTTCTACCCTTGGAAGTACTAAATAATGAAAATGTTAAGTCAGAGGAAAATTGTTCCATCATAGTTCAGTTGGGGTGTCTGTTCTCTGAGCTTTGACATACTTGAAATTCTGGAAATAGGGGTTGTTGTTTGTTGGGGATATTTTGTCTCCCTTCATTCCCTTCAAGTCAGGCCATCATGAAGAACCTACACTGCAGTCTTATCTTTTAATTCCACAACCAAATTGAAAAGGCAAAGTGTCACCTCACGAAGACTAGAAAGTCCATTGTGCCAAGGGAAATCACTGGGGTTTTTTTCACATAAAAAAACAGAAGCAGAAAGAGATCATCTGATCAGTCAAGGAAAAACTACAGAGCCTACGTGCAGAGAATAGACATAACTCCAAGTTTGAGAATACTTATTTAATATGTAACTACTCATATGTAAAGTATACACAAACCCAAAAGAAACATGAAAGCTTATTTGTACTGTGATTATAAGTAAAAGCAGTATCCATTGAGAGCTCACCTCTCGAGGAACATTACAAGGTAAATTCCAGTAGAAAAAAAGTGCAGGTTAGGGCAGATTTAGATGAAATACTTAGATAAACTATTTGTCAAAGATAACCCTTTAAAAATTTGCTCACCATCCACATTTATCTGTTCAACAACATATCCTTGGTTAGCTATATTTCATGTAGCAAAACCTTGGCTTATTCAGATGACTGTTCATTAATCATTCATGAGGACATCAGATGATGGGGTCTTATTTAACTTTTTCAGAACATTCTGAAACTCTTCAATGTGTTGACCTCAAACTGAGCATCTGTTGTGACACTGAGATGTTTTTTGGTTAAATTTATATGTAGCTGGTTATTGGGTACCCAACACCCAACACAGTACTGAAACTACTGTGGCAATACGTTTGTTTGCAGACTCCTGAATGAGATCAGTATTTCTGTGGAATACTAAGCTGGGAGCATTGTGTTTTCAGCTTTCTTTTCTTTTCCCCCTGGTATGATGGTGGAGATTTTTGCTTTGATCCAGAACAAAAACTTGAAGTAAACTTGTTAGTAACTTTAACCAATGTGGCTTTTGGTCAAGTAGTTTTCTATTTATTTAGAACTGTTAACTTGCTCTTAGCATGGTAGTGTCACAGAAAGCCATAAAATAAGTAAAGTTTAAGGCCTCAGAATACCAAAAGACACAATGAAAAATAAATGACTGACCACAATTGACCACAGTCTCCTAAACTGAAGCACTTAAATTTTTTCAGCACAAAGCTGCTGTGTAAACTGGGTATACACTAATTGCCTTCAGTTAATCTATAAAAGATGCCATAGGATTTTATTTTAAAAAAAATACTGTGAAGAATTATATATGTTACTCCTTGGAAGGAGAATGAGAGTATTCTAGGGAACTGGGATTTTTACACAATGTTTCATCACTTACATGTAATGATTTTCTGGAGGAAGATAACTGTGTTATGTCTATATAATTCCACAGTAGAGTGAGCTTCCATGGTCAAGGAAAGCTGTACACTAACCCCTCCCCTTTCTTCTCACCCTCCTATACACAAGCAAGGCCAGTGAACTTGACAGTGTCAGTGAAACAATCAATCTAAAATGAAAAGGAACTATAACCAAGGAAAATCAGCTCATTTAAATGAGAAAAATCACTCATTATATGACTAACATAATATTAAATGAAAACAGAACATAAGAAATATGTCCTGGAGAATATGAATTTGAAATCTGCCAATAAGGAATAATATTCTTCAGAGATAAAGCCCATAAAGTCATAGAAGGAAGAACTCAGATAGCAATGAATTTAAATGTTATTGGCTTTTGACGCTGGAATAACATAGGCTTTCACAAGGGATATAGAGAGCTGGCATGACATGGAACACATTTGCTAGTACCTTCTATATCATGTCAGACAGTGAAAAAATAATACACTAGATTGTACATTAAGTTTAAACTTGCATTTAAGTGTGGAAAGTGTTTAAGTCCTTTTAAAGCTTTCTACTAGAAACTATGTTTTATATTATGTTCTCGGTAGTCTCAGTTTCCAACAAGAAGTTAAATATTTGCAACACTCGGAGAAAGGATATTGGATGTGACTTACTGTCCAATGAAGACTGAGAGAATTAAAAATGCAGAGAAATATTCAGGCTTTTTGCAATGTTTATTTCTATAACATGCAAGTGGAGAAAAAAGTGAATCTTTGAAAATTTTGTCTAAAATATTCTGGTCAATAGGACTATTGAAAATAATATCTCTAGTAATAGAAAAGTGTTCAGGGCATGCCAATATTCAGGATTTAAGAAGGGGGATGTTCTGGCACAACAAATGTTTGCAGTCTTCTATCCATGGTTATGTGGACATCAAGACAGAGCAACATGATTTCTTTTTTCAAGGTGGTCTATTTGAAATGAAAAGTTTTTTTGTTATGACAAAGTGTAAGGTTACAGGTGTAATAAAAAGAATTCAGAATAGGGAGGGGAAACTTACAAAATAAAAGATTCCTTTGGAATGTTGTGACTAAAAAAGCCAATGTAGTCCTTTGCTGTATTAATATGTACAGGAAATTGAAGTAGCTTTTTTCTTCTTTATATGATATGAAGATGTCAGGCTTGGAGTCCCGAAGGGATTTTTGATGCCTTTGTTTTTTAAAAACAATACTGAAAAATAGGAGAAAAATCAGAGGAGTCGTTAAAAACCAGTCAAAGAATGAAAAAAAAAAGCCTTATCCAGGTTTAAAGACCTTAAAGTGCATGGCTTGCAGTCAAAAAAAGAAGTGTGGTGGGGTAGGGAAATCTGGCCACCATCGTTTTTCATTGCCCCGGGCTTGGTGAGCACTTTACATGTAAATCACCCTCTCTTTTTACAATTTGTTATTAATATTATTGCTGTTATTGCTTGTTTTCTTCTCTCATTGCTGTTTCCAATAAATTGTTCCTATGTTCTTTGGCTTTAGAACTTCCTACCAGAAGGGATGGAAGTGAGTGCTGGTGGGAGCACTATATTGGGAATTTCTATTCTTATACTACAGTCTTACATTTCAGTCATGATGTTAAACATGAATTATCAGGTTCCATCTAGATAAAGTTGTGTATTTTGTATCTGTCCAAGCCCAGGTGCCTTGTAGAAATAGCATAGTTTGCATGGGCTGCATGAAAATCACAGTACAGGTTATTCTTCTTGGGTTGAGTAATGCCATTTCTACACCATACATGGCTTGGTTTTCTACCTATATAGAGCCTGAAAAGGGAGTAACAGGAAAATATAACATCTATAAGGTAAATGTAGGCGAATAACTTAATTATTAGTAGAAACAGCATTACAAGGAGTGCCCATTTTAATGAATCAGAACAGAAGAGAGGGTGAATGGGAACCAGGGGTATAACAAAGCATTTGGTATGGTCTGGTGTATCCCCTTCCCAAAATAAGCTATGGAAGTTGTCACAAATAGAACCATATAATCATAGAATATCTCAAATTGAAAGGAACATCAAGGCCAACACCTTGCTCCTCGTAGAACTACCTCAAACTAAATCATGTGACTAAGAACATCATCCAAATGCTCCTTGAAGACATTTTGACGAGGTTGGTGCCATGACCACTTCCCTGGGGAACTTGTTCTGTGGACCAGCATTCCTCTCAATGTCCTGATACATTTTTATTCAATTTCCTTGTGTTCTGTCTTTGGTCACCACACAGAGGAGATAAGTATCTCCCCCTCCACTGCTCCTCCCACCATCCCTTCCCCTCAGGAAGCTGTAAACTGCCATGGGGTCATCTCTCCATTTTCTCTTTTTCAACCTAAACAAACCAAAAAGCCTGAGCCACTCCCTAAGAGTCTTGCCCTCGAGACTTCTCACCATCCTTGTTGTCCACCTCCACAAATAATTCAACAATTTGACTGTTTTGAATTGCATTAATTTTGTATCTTATAGTATTTTTTTAGTGTTAGGACAGTGCAGAATCTATGCATGGCTTTAACTAGTAGAAGTAAAGTTATTTTGAATACGAAGTGGAACAGAATTATTTCTGTTGTTTAGGAGTATTTTGGTAATAGCAAAATGCATTCTGAGTCTGATTTGAAGTCTTGTGACAAACCCATCTGAAAAGACTACCAAACAAAAAAAGAAACCCTCTAGTAACAGCAGTGATAAGCTAAGAAAATGTTACAGACAGCTGAGTTTTTTATAGTACATGTGAGATAAAGATAGAGATAGATATAGGTATTAATTTTCCTATGCAGATCTTCTAGCACACGAAAAATTAACCTTACAGTCCCAATGCACATATGATTTTCTCTTCAAATTGTTTCAAATTCATTTGTCCATGTTTCTCCTTAGTAACTTCGTGAAGCACAGTGCTGGAAATTCCAAGAGGCTGAGTATCACAGAGAAGTTGATATGTATCTTCTGTTGCAGCTGTCTCACTGCATCACTTAAAGAAATATATATCTTGCAGAAAAAGAAACTCACTCATCCTGGAAGATTTGTAGCTAAAGCACAGATATTCAGAAAGAAATACTAGTTTCTACACACTTACACCCATATCTTGAGACAACTTGTGGACCCTTGCCATCATTGGCTTGCAGTTTGACTACACATCCTGGGTGGAGTATTAAGTCACGATTGTTTATTTATGCTTATTTCTCATGTGCTTGTTTTTACTATTTAAACAGACAGAAAGTAGAACATTACAATTTTTCTGTCTGAAGCACCAGTGTATAACCACAGGCACGTCTTCTATCAGAGAACTGGAAAATTTATTACTCCTTGCTCTTCCTTCTTTCTTTCCTTCCCAGAAAATGTTGTTTCTCTAGATTTAGAAACCATTTGAAAGATGAGAGAAATGCACTCACGCAGCAGTGTCAGCCCCTAGCAGCGGGGTCCCGGCACAGGAGCAGGCAAAGCAATCTCCATGTCAGGTGACACCACCCCATCTCAGAGCTGAACCAAATGACGAGAGGCTGCTTATTCAGAAACCCTTCTCAATTTACTTTATAGCTATTACAGGAGACCAGCCTGTTTCATTTAACCTTTCTTGTCTCTTGCCAAGTCTGAGAGCTCTGCATTTTCTTGTGTTTCCTGCCATCTTTGACCTATGAATTGCTGTTTTCCTAACTTCATAAAAGCTACAGAAAGCAGCAGTTTAGGGAAGATTCAGTATCAGGCTCCAGCTGTGAAGGCACATTTGTTTTGATGAGACTAGTTTAAAGCAACCGTGTATTGTACATATTGACATGAAAAGGTTTTTTTAAAAAGTTACATATTGAACAGAATTAGGCAAACAATTTCCAACTCCTATCTCAAACACACATCACTGTTCATTCCTGCTAACCATTCAGAAACAACAGGAGAAAGTCCCAGTTAGACTCATGTTAGCTGCAGAGGTGGCTGGGCATTTGAGAAATAAACCTCTTCTGCAGTTGTTAGGCACCTCACCAAATCCCCACAGGTTTCAAACACCAAAAGGCCTGCATAGGAGCAAACTCCACTACCAACAATACTCAAAAGGTCAACCACATCACAGCATGAGTTCAAAGTCAGCATGCCTTTCAGAACTAGTTCTCCAAGGTGGTTCTCAGTAAATGGATAAAATCACAGGCCACTGAGGGAAGAAAGAGCAGTGCCTCCCTTCAGGGAAGGAAAAAAGTAAACACTACCAATAGTGTCCAATATGTTCACACTGCTCAGCTTGCTAAGGCCATCCTCAGATCTGGAACAACTTCTTTGGGGTAATACTTTGCTAGAGGTTATTTGCACAGTAATCTACTATGGGAGGTTATTTTCATTATTTTCCTCTTTTTTCCCCTGTCCCTTTCTTTCTGTTTGGCTTTTTATTCTTTTTATTTTTGCAAACAATTCTGCCAATGAGAGATAAAGAATCTAATGACATGTGAAGCAAGTGTGTTTTCTGACTTATTGAATCATATTCCTCTCACTGCTTTCATTTCATTAGCACTAAGTGCTTTCTCCTCCCCCTCTTCTGGCTGGTCTCACCATGCCATGGCAAAGGAAATTCAGTACAAGATTCCTGCCTCAGACATTATTGTCTGTTGGGCACAAGCAACTATCCTGAAATAAGAAATTCAGAAGGAGAGAAATTAAAGCTCTGTCAGCAGACATCAGGAATGACATTGCCAAAATCCATGTTTTGGATGACAGATGAGCAAAGAACTACATAATCAGATAAGTGAAAAGAATGAAAGAAATGAGGAAGATGAAAAAGCTATTTAGGATGTTATATTTAGGATGTGCCAGAACAGGAATCCTGTCTTAATAGAAAATGTCTTTTCTGTAAACAATTTACACACAAGAAAAAACCAACACCAACGGAGACTTCAAACAGCTAAATGACAGCAGAAATTTAGGACAGTGGAATCATTTGGCTAGAATTACAGTTGGTGTTTTTCTTTCATTTACACCATTAACAGTATAAAAGGAAGAGTCATGCATCTAGGAATAAAAAAAAAGAGACCGCATAACAGGTTAAAAAGTCTTCTGTGTTTGTGTCCGGCCTCCCTTTTCCACTATAAGAAATTGCACACCACAAAAACCTGTTATCAGTATATTTAAATTTCCCCAATGTAATTAAAATCCATTTTAAACAAATTTGCAGATGCAGAATCTTCATCTAAACCTGACAGAGACATTTATCTCTCCTGAGGATTCAATATAGTACAGATCCTCCTGAAAAACCAACACATTTATAGGTCCCAAGAGTATTTGAAAGATAATTGCAGATTCCAATAATTTATTCTAGTTCAGAAATTCCTGGGAAAAAAGCAGCATTCCATAAACAAGTTGTGAGGATTAGGGTCAATTACTATATTATCTTTTGCCAATGAAAGAATCATATGAAATAGTTGTGATCTGTAAAATAATAAATATACTGCTGTACTTCATATTACTGCTCTAGTTCTTTACTTAAACATTTTGAATATGGTTGAAATATGTCAGATTTAAAAACGCCAAACAAACAAACAAAAAGCCTCAAACACAAACCCCAAACCAAACAACAACAACAAAAACCTACACATTATTTATTCTCTATGTGCAGCACATTTAATTGAAAAGTTGGTCAAGAAGCACTGGAAATATTTGACTGTTACAGGGTCTTCATTTGACAGAAATTCATTTCTTCTGGTAACTAAAGTTCATAAAGGATATCAACTCTGGTGGAAAATCTCTCTTTTCTGACACTGTCTTGTGCATCTTTTCTGCATATAAATATTAAATTCATTGCCCCTGTTCAAATCCGGCACGATGACCA
The DNA here is from genome assembly GCA_034509425.1 of Eopsaltria australis. Lineage (NCBI taxonomy): Eukaryota > Metazoa > Chordata > Aves > Passeriformes > Petroicidae > Eopsaltria > Eopsaltria australis. The sequence goes on from JAVTVJ010002590.1 coordinate 14,503, forward strand.
AAATTATACCAAGAAGAATTCTTGCATGCATCAGCTGTTCCCTTCAACTCTTCTGACCAACCAGCATAATTCCTGTTAGTAATGGGTTTACATAGCTGCTAAAACAAGAGCATGACAGATAAACATAGAGATACACAGAGATACAGACTCTAAGGTGCCACTCACACCTGGGAAAGAAGGTGACATATTTGTTTCAGATATGTTGCTATTTTCAGACAGACTTTATTACCAGTTTTTATTAAAACAACCATTCACCATTGTTCACCTGAAAAGAAATATCATCTCTGGTTTTTTTCTCATGCTCTTCATGTTGTTGATAATGTCATTTCCCATTCAGTATCTCAGCAGAGTTTCAAATTCTTGGAACTTCCAGTTGCATGGACCAAAAGAACTTCAAATGTTGCACTTTATGCCTAAAGTGTATTCATTTTTAATTCCTTATAGCCTTGTTTTTTCAATCAAATAAGGTTTGATCAGGAGCTTAAATACAAGCAGTCAAAGTCAACCTGTCAGAACAACATTTTTGTGGACTGACTTGACCAGCAGAAAGAGAAGGTTCCTGACAGTTTCACGACAGAAAATGAATTTATTTATTCTTTCACACTGAGACTTTCTCCAACTGGAAGAACTTGTTTTGACAACTTCCACATCACGGGGTGTATCACAATGGCATTAGCGTTATATGTTTTTGCAAAACATTTAGCACGAGACTAATAACTTCATGATCTGAAAAAATTAATGAATATCTGCATCTGCTGTGCATTTTCATGATGGATTCGTATCAAATCTTTCACCTAGAATTATAATCAAACGCATGTGGTATTTATTAATTGTCTTGAATAAATTCATGACCAATTCTAGCAATAAATGCTTTAACTTACTACTCTGACTCTGACTCTGGTTCTTTTTGCTTGGAAATTTCTAAGAGCATCTGACACGTCAGGTTTTCATGATTTCAAATCCATAGGTATTAAATGGACATGATTATATAGTCACCAGTGTTAAGGATGAGGGAAGGATAAATTCATTCAGAAAGTTCTCAAAGGCTAAGACCAGTGATTATTCATCCTATCATAAACTGTTTGGGTTTTAAATTGGTGTGGTGTAAACAACCCCAAGCAGCCTCTCAGTTAAACAAAGTGATCTGAAGATCTGTGGCAGAGCTCTTCCCATTCCGTCTTTTGCTCAACACATCCCTGTAACTTGTTAAGGGATGCTGAAGGCAGACTTACCACAGTCAAGTTTTTTATTCAAACCTAAGGCTTGCATTCAAAGCCCAAAAGAATCTTTGTGACCACTGAAAACAGTCATTTGCTCCATATGTTCATCAGCTTGGCTGTTGGTGTTCCAGAAGTATTTGTGAGATCAGCTGTCATGAAATAACAGGCACTTTTGGTGTCTTAATAGTTCACATGTTAAAAGACAATCAGAATAAGCTAATCTGATGATTATCTCTGTGCTGAAAGATAATTGTGTGAGTTGAGCAGCTCCCAAAAGAGGATTTTCCTGCTGATTCATTAACTCAAAGTGAACTCAAAGACTCACAAAATTGCTAAGGCTGAAAGAGGCCTCTGGAGAACCTACTCCTGCTAAAGCAGGAACACCTAGGGCAGGCTACCTAGGACTGAGTCCAGACAGCCTCTGGATGTCTTCAAGGATGCAGATTTCAACACCTATCTGGCAAACTGTGCTAGTGCTTAGTAACCCTGACAGTAAAAAAGTGTCAGAACCTCCCGTCTATCAGTTTGTGCCTACTTGTGATCTTGTTATTGGGCACCACGAGAAAGTGTTTGGCAGCATCTTCTTCTCATCCTTCCTTCAGAGATTTATATACACTCAAAACCCCTGCCACAAGCTTTCTCTTCTCCAGGCTAAACAGTAACAGCTTTATGGAATAGTCTTCTAAATTCTCATCCTCTGCATTTAGAGGAAGAAAAGGGGTTGACATTTCTCTTCAGCCAAGTCAGTATCTGACCTCCAGCCTACAATCTACACCCATAACAATCAGCACAACCTGTGGCTTGCTCATGTGTCACCTCATCCCACAGGCCTTTTTGCACATACTTGGGGTCTAAGCAGATGCAGGGAGTGCTTACATTACATACTTGCCTGTATGACTTGGAAGGCACTTGCAGAAACATACAGAATGAAGAAGGCGTGTGTATAGGTAAGATGGTTATGTATGAACACTAATCTAATAACAGTTATGGATGAACAGCAATAAAATAACTGTTAATGACAAGAAGGAACTACAACTCTTAAGTAACATATTGCAGCCATATCATTATAAAAGCTGATTCTGATTGGATTTTTTTATTAATCTCTATTTGGTAAATAACTGGCAAGGTGTTGACTAGCAGTCCTTTTAGCCATGTCTTCAGAAGAAGTGCCTTTTAAGAGAAAGGTAGGAGTAACATGCCTCAACACAGGCAGATAGACAAAGAAAAGAGAAAAGAACAAGTATACCTTCTCAGGAAGCTTCTGGAGTACCAGGGAACTGATTCTTAGACCCCAAGGCTAGAAATACCAAAATGGATTCACACTAATGAACAATGCAAAATGCTGAAATAAAACTTGGATTCACAGCTCCTGCCAGTGTACAGCCTCAAAGCACTCAAACTGAAATGGGACAAAAATACCTCACTTATTAAATGGCTTTTGATTTGGGGAAGAATGGGAGAGAGAAAAAACCCCTACAACTGATCAGAGATTTGAAATGAGCCTTTTGTTAAGGCAGTCAGCCAAACTGGGCTCTTTTTTGCACTTGAAGACTGGAAACATATTACCAAAAAGCTGCTTCAGCACTTTTAGCTTTATCAGAATCCTAGAGGCACAAAAAATAAAAGGACAAGTTCTAACAGGAATAAAACCAGTGGAGCCATTTCATTAAAGGAATGTTTATAAGCAAAAAGAGAGAAAGGAAATATAATTTAGGTACCAGAAAGAACCTAATTTATTGCTGCTAGACAAATTACTTCCTGTGCAGAAAAAAACCCAGATGGATGAATGTACAATTATGTCCATCCATGTCGCATCATTAGAAAGTGGGGGGAAAGAGCAAAATGTACAAGTAATATTATTGAGAGCCAGTAATTTTCTCAGTGGAATATCCTCCCAATGAGTTTACATGGGCAGTTTGAGCCTCGTTAACTAATGTAATTTCACACGAGTTGTTGTAGTAACTTTTTTTGCTGCATTTCCCATTGCAAACATTTTTTTTCAATAAAATAGAGCCACTTTCTTTCTAGTAAGAGCAAATTTCAATAAAGAATAATTTGGCTAATGATAAAACAACCTCACCACCAGTCAGAGAAAATTTCAAATACCTACAGCTATACTCTGATAATGTTTAAGATCCTCTTCTAATGGGCACTTGTGGCTTTATTAGAAATTTCAAAGGTTTAACATTCTTTTCCCCAGTGATAATTTATATTTTTTTTAATATATGTTCACACATTTTATACAGCTTAGAGGAGGAGAAAGTAAAAAAAGGAAAATTACCTTCTGTTGTCAATAATCTGTACTTACATTCTTATTTCAATATGTTGTTATGTCCTTTGCATGCAACTCCCTCCAAGAAGAACAAGCATGTGCTTTTTCACAGAATTAGCAATGGGTGCATCCATGGAGCTAGCCTGCCTTTGTTGCAGTTGCTGCTGTTAGCCATAAAGGTTATCCTACAGCTTCTTGGTTACATTATTCTTGGGTTTCTTCTGTAATAACATAACATGAAATGATGATGTGAACTTGCTTATAAGCTCCCTACTGATCTTAAGCATGGTTGATTTAGGACAGGGGAAGGTATAGCATAAAAACAGGTATAAAACAGTAAAGACCGTAGTCTTTCTTCCTTGGGAAAAAGGCAGCACATAAAAATATTCCTCATGGAAGAGTGTTTTATTAAGTTTAATGAAGGGCAAACTAGAAAATTATTTTCTTATTCATACGTTTAAATCCCTGTTTTTCATATTTCTCCCCTTATAAAGTTAACTGGTTGAAGGGCACAAGCAGGGAAGTATGGATTGTCTTATCAGTGATGCTATAGAGAGCAAGCAGATTACACTACTCATTGACTAAACAAGCAAATTACAGACTTTTAAAACATCATGAATATATTTTGCCCTTTTTTTGAAGCTTAATTAAAATGGCAGTCAATGCAGAGCAAAATTTGATGTTACAGAAGCAATAATATCTCATTGGTGGTCCATTCTTGTCCTATCAGAATAAATTAAAAGGAGAAGGAACAGTTGTACTAGAGCTTTAGGAGAAGTAGCAATTTGTGGAATAAGAGGGAGTGTAAGGCTGGGAAGAGGGTAAAAAACAGCAGCAACCTCGCCTAGGTCTCCTTCACTATTAGCTTCTACACTTGAAAAGAAATCACTGTAAATTTTCCTCATGAGAAAGAATCTAAGGAAGGAGAAGTGGGAAAGTTGCCTGCTGTGTCAATAATGAGTTTGATCACATGGAGCTCTTTGAATTTAAGGATTGAGTGCTCATGGGTGAAAATTAGAGAACAGGTCAACCTTGGAAATTTTGTTAGTGTCTACTACAGGCTGTCTGATCAAGAAGAGGAGGTAGAGGAGGAGTCCCTATGTAAACCTTGGAAATCCTCCTGCTTGCAGGCCCTGAGCTAGGTAGGGGATTTAAACCAACTGTCACGTCTGGTAAAGTAACCCAACAAACTGCAAATAATCCAGGAAACAGCTCCTTTGAAGACAGCTTTCTAGAATGGGTGATGGAGACTCCAACCAAAGAACAGTCATTGCTGGATCTGCCGCTAACTAATGCAGAAAATCCTATGTGAAAAGTCAAGACTGTAGGTAGTCTGGGCTACGGTGGTCATGCCCTGGCGAAATTTTGTCATCGGTAACAATCAACACAGCTTCCCTAAGGGGGAAATGTGCCTGACAAATTTGGTGGCCTTGTGCAGTGGGATTAGAGCATTTGTGGATGAGGGAGGTGTGACTGATGTCATCAGCCTTGAACAGTGCAAAGCATTTCACACTGTTCTTCACAACATCCTTGTCTCGACATGGGCTTGACAGGTAGAGTACTCAGTGGATAAGGAATTGGCTGGTTGATCTGACTCACAGAGGTGGGGTCAATAGCTCTGTGTCCAGGTGATAAGTGCTGTCCCTCAAAGGCCTGCATTGGGACCAATGTTATTTAATATCGTTCTCATTAACATGGACAGGGGGATCAAGGGCACCCTCAGCAAGTTTGTTGATGACACCAAGCTGTGTGGTGCAGCTGATATGCTGGAGGGAAGGGGTGCCATCCAGAGGGACTGGGACAGGCTGGAAAGGTGTGTGAAACTCATGAAAGTAAACCAGGCCAGTGCAAGGTCCTGTACCTGGGTCAGGGCAATCCCAATCACAAATACAGGGTGGGTAGAGAATGAATTGAGAGCAGCTGTGAGGAGAAGGATTTGAGATGCAAAAATGAATATGAGTTGGTAATGAGCACTCACAACTCAGAAGGCAAACCATGTCCTGAGATGCATCCAAATCAGCGTGGCCAGCAGGGCTCTGGTGACAACACACCTGGGCCAATGCATTCTGCTCTAGAGTCTCCAGCACAAAAAATACACATCCCACCTGCTCAAGTGGGTCCAGAGCAGAGGCCAAGAATAAGATCAGAACACCTACCATTTGAGAACAGGCTGGGACAGCTGGGGTTGTTCAACCTGGAGGAGAAAAGGCTCCAGGGAGACCTTAGAGCAGCTTTCCAGCACTTATGAGGGGACTACAGGAAAGATAAAGAGATACTATATATCAGGGTATGAAGTGACAGGACAAACGGTAATATACTTACATGGACCACGAGTAGGTTTAGATTAGTTATTAGGAAGAAATTTTTTACTGTGAGAGTGGTGAGGCACTGTAATTCTGCCCACAGAAGCTGTGAATGCCCTGTCCCTGAGAGTATTCAAGGCCAGATTGGATGTGGCTCTGACTAGCCTGGTCTAGTAGCCTGACCATTGCAGGAAGGATGGAACTACCTTGTTGTTAAGGTCCCTTCCTACCCAATGATTCAATCATTCTGGAATCCTAATTTCCTGTCAAAGTCAGAAGCAGATGCATAGCACAGGCTCTACTTCCAAACCCAAGCCACCCCTCTAGATAAAGAAGACAAAGTTGTGTTCAAGTTCTTTATGTTTCTCAAAAAAGAGAAAATATTTCTTCTTAAGCCTCAGTAAGAAGCAATAAGACCCAACAGGAATGGATTTCAGAGAAAAATTGCTAGTAGCCTGATATACATACTGTATGCTAGAGGAGTAATTTCTAGAGAGTACCTGTAGTAAATCTGTTCCATAGATTACAGATTTAACTGTTGTGAACCTGCTGAAGTCACATATATGCAGAGCAACTACTTTGACATTGCTTTTTATCTACCATTTTTCTGCGCAGGCAGACTTTGAGAATGAAGGAGGAGCTCCCACAGAGCTCCCACTACTCACTCCTTGGCACATGCCAATAATATTCAACAATATGTCAATAAGATTAATTTAATCCAAGAAATAGTAGGAGAAATTTTACACTGCTTAATTGCTTTAAAATGTTTATATCTCATTTTAGTGGATTAAGTAGCAACACTCACACATTTTTGAATATTCATGTAGGCATGCTAATACCCAAGACAAAAAGGACACATGATGTTGAAGACATGTTTGCATCTGGAACAAAGCTAGGCTTTGACAGTGTGGACTTTTTATGTACAATGTAGTGGTAATACAAATAACACAGTGGAGTTAATTATTAGTCAGCACAGCTGCAGATTTAGAGACCTACTCCTAATAGCCTCTAGTTCATATAGATTTTACAAATTTAACTGCATCTTTCAGATTTTCAAAGATATGTTTGACTAGGAGATGAGATCACAAGTTTAGCAGGCTATTTAAAGAGCATAAACCAAATTCAATTTTTTAAATTAGATATTTTCCTTATCCTTTAAGCAAAAATCATGCAAGAAGGATGGTAGAAAGAATTCTAATTTTTCTAAGTTCAACCTTCTTTTAATGTAAATGTCATGATTCTTTTCCCTAGGGATTTTCACACCATTTGACATGCTTACATAATCCTTCTAGGTCAAACACAGGTTTCATCTCTTTGCAGTAAATTCTTAGAGTTAGTCCTTGCCCCATTAATAATCAATAGCAAAATTTTTATTTACTCATCTGGGCTTAGATTTTCATCTGAGTTTCCTTTACTCACATCAGCTGGAGGCACATCAGATTTAAATTTAGGTCACCAGAAGCAACTTCCCAGTTATAGAAATGAACAGGTATCTGTGGTCATATGCAGTGTGTACATTCAAGTGTTCATACTGTAGTAGCACTTTACTATTTCTTTGAATGTCTCTTTTTATAAGCCAGATTGAACAACACAGAAAATAATTTTGTTAACATTTGAAAGAGCCATTTACAAAATTAACAATTACCATGCAATAATCCGTAAATTTCTTATATGCCAAACATTACTATAATTTTCACTATTTAAACAAATTATTTATTAGATCAGTTCTCTTGGGGAAAAACAATCACCAAAAATATATTTGTAAAGTATTAAGAACAGCTTCTGTTTCAAACAAAGCAAGTTCCATGGGAAGAAATTGAAATTATGCAAGGTCATCTACTGATTGCTACTAGGCCATCTACTGTTTGCAATACTTGTACTACCTTCAAGCTAGATTAAAGTAAACCAAATAAAACTACCTGTAAATTCAGTAGCTTGACACTCTGTTTTAATCTTCTTTGTAAGTTTCATCTCATATTTGTTAAGTTTGTAAAAATTATTAGAGAGACAGAGACACATTGAGAGAGAGATTGAAAATGAGGGATAACACATCAGCCCTCTGGGGGAACGGGGATAAAAAAGCACTGCCTAAAACCTTTTTCTTCTGAGGTCTTTTTTATATACTCATCAACAGCAAGAAGAAAATGCCTTCTCTTTTCTGGTTACTCACATACTGTTACTGTGGTTGCTTCTGTATGAAAACAATTGCAGAGTGTTTGCTACTTGCTAATAGTGATCCTATGATACAAACGAGCCACAAACTGTCAACCTTTTCTTTCAGTTTTAATTCCATCTGTATGTATTCCACATTTTCCATACCATACTAATCTTACTGTGTATGAGATCGAGCTACTTCAGCATAGCAGCAGTGGGGCTGCTGAGAAAAAAAAAATCAGAAACATCTAAAACATAGCAACAGTTTTGGGTTTTACTGAAGGCAAGGATCAACTTGTTAAGGTGAAAAATTTTCCAACCCAATGGAGAGAGGAGAAAGAAATCCCACTGCAAAACAGGAAAAGACAGAAGGAAAATTCTAACTTCCACTCAAACTCCAGTAAAAACAAAAAAGTAAGAACAAACATTTTTTATGGCCCTTTAGTTTGGTATGAAATTCTACCAACACACAAAGGACAAAAACTTACTTCTCTGCACAGTCCTGGATCTACCTCTTATACTTTTGTTTCCTTATTAAAAGTAGTAGTTTGTTTTCTGTTCTTTATTTATTCTATCAGCCTTTTTTTTTACCCCAGGCAACAGATAAAGTAATTTCAATGATGATAGTAGAATGCATTTTGGGGTTTTTTTCCTAGTTCTCAAATATTGGAGTCCTTATCTAAAAGCTTCTGAAATAGTTTTACATATTTTCAAAGTGATATTTCTCACCTGACCATTGTCCTTTTTGCTACAGTACTGTTCAAACAGAAATATCCTTCTCTGGTAAAAATATAAGTTAATTCCTAAAGTGCCTAGTCTCATTCAAGATTTATGACAGCGCAAAACATAAAGGAGACACAGTATGCTTATTTCCCAGGTAGCCACATCCAAGGGTGCTCCTAATTATGGCCAGAATTTTAATTTTTTTTCTCAAAGACATCACACTCAGCATCCAGAACATTCAGAAAAGGATTAGAAGCAACAAGATCATACCCTCAGGAGTATGTCAATGCTAGTAAGGGGAAAGAGTGACAATCGTGTTCAGAAAGAAAAAGGTAGGGGAAATCTATAAGGCAATATTCCTATTTCAAATCTGCTCCCTCAATGTCAGCTTCCCTGGTCACAGGGAAGAAGAGTGGTAATGCACCTGTTCCTATTGCCATTAAAGTCATTAAAGCCAAGGATTCAAGAAAGACCTGGCAGCAGAGGGCATTAAAAAGCTATATAACTTGGAGATAAAGAATACCCTTCAAATATGAAATCAAATCAGATGCTTAGGAAAAGGCACATATATCAAAAGGGGAAAAAGCTACACAGATAAACAAACTACCTGTCTGACATTTATCAAGTACAACTTCCAAAATTATCCACCACTTTTGAAATCATGTTCAAGTACCAACACTTGCTGGACATGAAAATCAATAATCCACAAAGACATGATCATGCCTGTATTAAATGCACACCTGAAAAAATTAGAATGATAAAAGCTTATAGATCATAATCTTTCACTACATCATAGACATAAACTTGCCACAAACCTCTTTTTATTTCTCCACAAAAATAAGTAGTTTTTCCTTGGCAAAACAGCAATGTTGTATCTATATAATATGCATATTTAAGAACATGTAGTGGTCTACCATCACAATCACAAAATTGCTATGTATTATGTTTTCTAAATGTTTTACTTCACTAAAATAAACTGTCCTTTACTTTGGCTGATTCACAAAGCAATTGAAAACCAACCTTCTTTTAATTTCCTTCAAGTCCTAAATGGACTAACATTCACAATCAGAAGAGGAGCACAATGTTAACAGCTTCTCTTAACATAAATCTGCAGCATTATTTGTGATATAGCACTGCCCTCGAGAGAGGAGAAAAAACCCCCAAAACAAAAACACTAATCATTTGCCTCCAGCATTTGGAAGAAGAAAGGGAGTTTTGCTGTAATCAATATTCTTATCTGTTGCTATAGTAATGCCTGGTAAAAACACTGCATGAGAAATCTCCCTGAGAGTTTGGGAGACAGTCTCTACTCCTCGGCTTAATTGCTTCTTTGGGGATGCTTCTTGCTTCTTAGTCTGACTTGGTGTCAGTTCTATGGCAAGAGGACTGTAATGACTGAGTGGAATTACAAACCTTGAAATTGTCCTGTACAGCAGCCCAGGATATCCAGAATGCAAAAGTGAGAAGAGAGCATTTCAGAGTATCATTTTCCATGAGCTTCTTCTAATTACTGTTTTTTACCTTTCTCACTCTTTTGGCCCACACATCCTTGTCTTCTCTCTAACACCAGCCCCAGGATTCATTAGGCTCAGTGTCAGGGCAGATCAGTCACTTTGTCTTGCCTCCTTTCTAAAGAGAGTTTCTGCCAGTTTTCTCCACTGATCCACCTGGTTATGAAGTCACACAATGTTAGCCATGGCACACAGCAAAAACTTTGATCCTGTGGAAGGAGTGGGAAATGGAAACAGAGGAAGAACACACTTTCTTGACAACACATACTGGAATCCTCTTAAGCCACATAGCTACAGCTTTTTGGTGCCTATCTGGATCCCAGAATATGAAAGTTTTTTCCATGTGTGCACAATGCCTTTGACATTTCAGGATCCTACTTGTCAGATTGGGTCTTAATAATGCTGTGTGCACCCACAGAGCTTGAAAGACAGTGTTTTAGAGTTCTAAAGAACTTACGGGTTGAAACTAAAAATATAATTACAGCACAGTCACTGCCAGCCTACTCTAAACATTAAACATGAGACTGGGGAAAGTAGGGAATAGGTGTAATATTAGAACAGTTCTGAGACATTAGCACCTGCTGTTTGCCTTCTTGCATTACACAGTATTAGCTACACTACATGGGGCTTTTGCTGTTTCCATTGCAGATATTTGCAGAGAAGACTTGTGTAATGAACTGTCCAAAAACAAAAGAACATGTAACTGTGACTATTTCTGTATTAAGAGGGTCTGGTTTAGAAAAGAGATTTTATTTGAACACCATTAAGAAGTAATTTAAAAAATTGTATAAATCATAAGGTAAATAAGTGCAATGAAATAAATTAAAGATAGTAATAGTGAACAACCTGTTATACATTGCATATGACAACTAGAACAAGATCCCAAAACCAGAATTCCATTAACTGGAAATAATATTACAATCTTAGGTCATCTGCATGCAGGAAGAAAAGTATCTAGCAAACACACTGTGAATGTTCGTAAACTGACTTGCAAGTCCCCAAATTATGAATTTGGAGTTTGGTTGTAGCATCAGTATAATGACTAAAAAGACTTTAAAAGTTTTCAGCTATGCCAGCAGCAGTGTAGGAAGACTGGCCTGGCAGCCACTAAGCTGTATATAAGCTACAAGAACAGAGAAGAAGCAGGCAAAAGGGGAATTATACTCAGTTTTTAAGGCATTTTTTTAGTTACAGCTTAGAGTACCTTATGTACTGTGATTTGTTTGCCTTTATCAATACAGAATAAAGTCTCATCTTTTGCATAATTCTGGGTATTTTTCATCTATCTGACAATGATTTGAAAGCAAAAAGCACTGGTAACACTTCCAGGGTTTTGACTGCTTGAATAGTTATTTGACAATTAGAGCAGTGGGAGCTGAGTACTGGTGTGGTTGATAAATCCTGTTGTCCAAGGTTAAATTTGAGTGGCAGCAGCAGAGTCAGAAAAGCTCAAAAAAATTACCTAGGAATGCAGTTAAAAATAGACTGCTTTAAATAGACTGCTTTAAATAGATTAGACAGACTTTAAGCCACTCTATTAGCATCACATATATATGCAGGGTAGCTCTACAGAAATTATCTGAATGAGGCAGGCGGTGCCAAGGCCAGATTTAAGTAACAACTTAAACAGAAGAGGACCTCTGATGTGAACAGCATCTTCTGACTTGAATTTAACATGCTATATGAGTAAATCCTCAATAACATAACTCTTCATCCAAGTATAGACAGGAAAACTTCTGATGTTTCTCCCTTTCTCTCACACATACACATGAACAAACTGAAATAATTCTGAAGAATGTAATTTTGAAAAACTAAATACAATGTTTAAGAATTCACACAAAGTAAGTTCCTGTGCAATGCCTGGGGAAGTTTCTGTGACAAATTTTGAGGAAATATTGCTGGTGTTTGTCATGAGTCAAATTGCCTAGACGCATCTCTATGAGAGATCCAGTGGGGCAAGTACCTCCCAAAGCTACTCTAGAAATAAATAAAAATGCAAAGCACTTGTCTACCAGTTCTTCCAGCATACCACTTTTGGTCTCTTCCATTGCACCCCTGATATGGCTCAATCCTTCACTTTGTACAGCTTTAATGCAAGCCCCATTTATTGCAGAATTCTCCTGTAAGCTTGTAGCCTGAATCTATATATGTGTTTGTTTGTGTGTGTGTGTTTTTTATTTCTTTACTTATTTATTTATATATGCTAGAAAATCTGTGAGAAAAATAAGTTAACTGAATCTAAATATACATGCCAATTAAGACAGAGGGTTTGATCTCATGTACTCAAGCACTGAAGGGGAAAAAAACCCACAAAAAATCCCTGAAAACTGACCAACCAACCAACCAACCAACCCAAAAAAAATCCCATCAAAACACAACAAACAACCAACTCAAAATTCCTGAAGACTTCTTAATTTTAAGAGTATGTTTTTATCTCTTCCACTAGAATTTGTGCATGCAATTGTTTTCACTTTCAGAAGTACTCTGACAAAATGATAAAAAGTTTTAAAAATGAGTATTCCTTCATTAGCATTTGCACTAGAAATTGATCTACAGTGTTTTTGCCCTGCACAAGCAATAGCATGAATCTTGAAGTGTTTTCTGAACTTAGAAAGAAAAGAACTAATACTAGTGAGAAAGCCTCGATTTTGTCATTCATGTCACAAAGAGAGAGTAACTTTTTCCACATAAATTATTCTTCATAAGGCTTTTTATTTTTCTTTCCTCAACAAAAGTTATGTTCTTTGAAACTCTGCTAGGTATACCAGGGAAATTTGCTTTTTACTTCTTCTCTTGAAGTAAAACAGAGAGGAAAATTAATTTTCTGAATGTCTCATACACTATTTAAGAAGTCTGTGTCATCACAACATTTTTAGAGACAAATTGCCTCCCTGACAGTTTCAACCACCTGCCTTTTACTGGCAACCTACAAATGTCCTATACAATTACTTACATGGGAAACCAATATTAAGAAAATACCCACTTTATATTTGACATCTTTAGATGAGCTGGAAATTCAGAAACATGATGACATTACTTCACCAGACAAATTTTCATAGATCTCAAGCTCATGCTCTGAATCACTAGCAGTCCACTAGCACTCCTTCCATCATAATTTTTTGTAGCACTGTATTTCTGTACCACGGTTGGAATGCAGCTCTCTGACAGGACCAGGAAACATTTCACTGCACACTGTGTGTGATGTCCTGATCTTTATTCCTTTAATAGTTTTAGTTCTGCCTCCAGCTACTTTTTGTCTTTCCAAACTCAATAGCTCATCCCCCAGATCTCCAGTGGTGACTACCCACAAGAAAGTGGCTGCTTTTGCCTGATGTGCAATTTGCATTTTCCAATGGAATCACAAGGATGTGCCTGGCAAAGTAGTTATCCAACATTTGGTTTTCTATCCCTACCAGGTGCAATCCACACATTCAGAAGGATCTGGGCAGGTTGGACAAGCTGTTAAAATTCCATGGGAATCTCTTGCTTAAGAAGAACAAGCGCAAGGTGCTGCACCTGGGTCAGGACAACACATGGTACCAACACAGGCTGGGGATGAACAGATGGAAAGCATCCCTGGGGAGAAGCACTTGGGGGTGCTGGTGGATGAGGCTGGACATGACCCAGCCATGGGCACTCCCAGCCCAGAAAGCCAAACGTGTCCTGGGCTGCCAAACGTGTCTGCTCTGCTCTGGTGAGACCCTCACCTGGAACACTGCATCCAGCTCTGGGGTTTCTAGCATGGGGAAGGACATGGACCTGTTGGAGTGGGTCCAGAGGAGGCAACAAAGATGTTTAGAGGGATGTTGCACCTTTCCGATGAGGAAAGGCCAGCAGAATTGGGAATGTTCAGCCTGGAAAGGAGAAGTACTTGAAAGGAGCACCCAAGAAAGATGGAGAGAGACTATTTACAAGAACATGTAGTGATAGTAAAAGGGGTAATGAATTTAAACTGACAGTCAATTAACAGTAAATATTAGGAAAAAAACCTTTACTGTGAGATTGGAGAGGCACAGGAACAGGTTGCCCAGAGAAATTGTGGATGCCCCTTTCCTCAAAGTGTTGAGGGTCAGATTGGATGGAGCTCTGAACAGCCTGGTATACTAAATGGTGTCCCTGCCCATAGCAGGGGCATTGGAACTAGATGACCTTTAAGGCCCCTTTCAGCCCGGGACGTTCTATAATTCTCCTTGATTCTGTGATTTGCAGGGCTGATTTTTGCACAAAAAAAAAAAATGTGTCTGTATAACCTCCTGAGGGGGCAATGCCACATATAGATTCCTTCCTCTGCTGAGAAGCTTACCAGCTATAGAGCATTTACCAATATGTTCTTTTAAAATTCATTACATACCCAAAAGCTTCCCAAGATCTGCTCAATTAAGTCATAGCAGGATTTATATCATATACATGTATTTTTTTAACATCGGGCATAAGAATGGCTATCCTTATGAAAATGCAACTTTAAAATGGCAGGAAAATTTAAAATCAATGCAAAGACTCCTAGTGCAGTCATTGAAGTGCAGATGTGTCATGTTTTAACCCCAGCCAGCAACCAAGCCCCACACAGCCACTTGCTTGCTTCCAGACCAGCGGGATGAGGGACAGAATCAGAAGGTTAAAAGGCTGAAAACTTGTGGGTTGAGATAAAGGCATTTTAATAGGCACAGGAAAAGCCACATATGCAAGTAAATCAAAATAAGGAATTCATTCAGCCCTTCCCATGGGCAGGCAGGTGTTCAGCCATCCCAATGAGAGCAGGGCTCCATCACCTATAGCAGTGACTTGGGAAGAGAAATGACATCACCACAGATGTCCCACCCTTTCCTGAGTCTTTCCCTCACTTTATATATTGGGCATGATGCCATATGGTCTGGAATACCCCTCTGATCAGCTGGGGTCACCTGTCCTGGCTGTGTCTCCTCCTAGTCTCCAATGCACCCTCAATCTCCTCACTGTTGTGCAGTGCAAAAGGCAGAAAAGGCCTTGGCTCTTTGTAAGCCCTGCTCAGCAATAACATTTTTCCATTATCAACCCTGTGCAGCGCAAAACCAAAACATATCAGCCTTATACCAGCCACAGTGAAGAAAATTATCTCAGCTGAAACCAGCACAGGAGGTTTCAAGTTCTGTCTTGTATATAAGGGTTAAAATTTTAAAAGGATATGTTTTCTCTCCCGTCATGCTGACTGACAACAAAGCCCATTCAAATTGTTCTCTTTGCTTCTGAAAAATTAATTTATCTACACCACAATTTGTGCCATTTAGAGACAAACAGAAAATGTTAGTATTTTATGTTTACTTCCTTTGTTGGGTTGTTTTTCAAAACATGGGATTAAAATTGCATACTCAAATATGTACATGAACCTGCGCACCTAACAGTTTAGGGTAAAAAGGAAATGCAAGCCTGTTAAGAGGGCAAAAACCCCCAGTTATCAAGCCAATCTGCCACCTTATTTGCAGTTGTCTGCACTTTTATTGCCATTATCACTCTTCAGTTTTTTGTGTGACAAGAACCTGGGCCAGAATACTGCTGTGCCAACCACTGTACATGCACAGGCACAAACTGATGTGCAATACGCATGCACAAAAACATACACAGCCCTTCTGTTTCTAGAGAGTCTTCAGTCTAGGTGGCTGCATGTGCAGTCATTTAAGTATTCTCTTTATCCAATTCGCTAGTCACATTCATTTTTAAAGGAGAAATGCAAAATCTCAGGTCTGAATCAGGAAAACTGTTCATTTTCAGGGAATCAGTCTGGACATAACAACCTGAACCTTCACTTCTGGAATAGGCATGTAGCTATCCACACGGAAAATATAGAAACAGCGTAGAATAGTTTTCTTAATTCATAGATGAAACCTTTCTGACTTTAAGGGTCACTGGATATCAATGCACCAATGAAAAAGATCGCCAGATCAACCCAATTGCACCCCTCACTCCATCTTACCCAGTCATCTGCTCAGATACCATTTAACAACAGCTACATCCTCATTTAACCACACAGCCAGCAATAATCATTGCTTGGTTTTCCAGATAGATGGCTGCTAATTTTAAGGGCACTGTGTTGTGGAAAGAAGAAACTCACTGCAGATGCTTAGTGGAAATGTCTAAGCTTTCTGATACTGTGACAAATTTTCCCAGCCTGAAGGAATTCAGATCATTATTGGCTTCCCCCCTTCTGATTCAGTTTCCACAGAAGCTTCCCATCCTCTTCTCCATTGACACCAGAATCTGGCTTCAGGAGTGTGAAAAGAGCAGTCATCAGTAACTGCCAGTCCTGTGGGATTATCTCTGCCTCTGAGTCACCCTCCCTGCCCACAGGCTGTTGTCATGGAAATCACTGTTCTGTTGAGCTGCAGGAATTGTCTCACTGCTGACCTATCATTTGAATCTGCAATTTTCCTACCCCTGGAGAATGCTGTTCACTCTTACCTCCAGGTCCTGGGCATTCATACTCAGTATTATGACCCTGGAGTCATTCCTGCTTTTTACTTTGTTTTTCTGCCATACCAAAGAGATGTCTCCACAGAAGAACAGATAACATTTTAAACATGAAGAGAACAGAAGTTCTGTGAACATTGACTGAAAGGATGACGCACCAGGCGTACTGTCAATAAGAAATGTATATATGCTATTATAAGGAAAGTCCAATGGGTTCTATCATGCCTTTGGAATAGCAGACCTTATCTTTCTTAATTTTTACTCTTAAGTAGCCTGATAAGAGTGCATAGCAAATCTACTGGAGTTACATTAAGAAAATAATAAAATTAGATATTCAAGTTTTACAAGATGTGATTCTTGTGAACTTGTTCTAAAGCAGCTGTTACTGTCACACAATAAAACAGCACATTAAATAGTCCTTACGTCCCAGAGCCTTCTAAATTTCTGATCCAAGCAATGATAATCCTGCTAAGCCCGAAGTAGTTAATGAAAGGTCTCATGTGAAAACAAAAGCAATATTTGCAAAAGTTTAAGAGGAATTTTGATTTCTGCAAACAATTTACAAATTGGAAGATTACAGCCCTCTGTCCTGGCCCCACAACAGTCATCTCACACTGCAGCAGAAGGCACAAGATGGGTGGCATTGCTTGACCTGGCTTGGGCACACAGACCATTCAGAGGGACCCAAAACTCCCAGTATTCTCGCTGTACTTGATTTTCTCTGTCTTGCTCCCCTAGAATCTGTAACATTATTACACCATCATCTCTTCCTTATACCTGAGGTAGCATTTGTTAACTTGCTGGAAGCAATTTTCACATCTTAGGAATTTCCACTTCTGTGATATTAAGGGGAATAATTTGCACTCTATGAAGATTCTGCTTTTTTTCAGACTGTTTAGACTACAGATGTGCTTGAAATACAAGCCAGATAATCACTGAGTTTAAGGTGTGGCGTTAATGATGTTAAAATACAGCTGAATATTTTGGTAACATTTCCAAAAGAGGATTAAGAACATTTCAAGAGATCAGGAAATATCAAAATACTCCTATCGTAGGTCATTATTATGGAATTGGTTTTTCTCAGAAAATTTTTGCCATTGCAAGAAAGCAACAGTTTCATTTATTCATACTGGCATCAGAAAAGATGGGGGGGCTGTGACCAAAAATTCTTCAGTAATACAAAAAATCATAGCTACATATGCAACGACCCCATCATAATCCAAAGGTGATTGTCAACAAAGCTGTAATTTCAGTTTCTCATTTACAACTTGTCTCTTTTCTCTATTTAGCTGAAATATTTTGTTAAAATGTAGCACTATTCTTTAAATTAAGCAATTTAATTCCCAATTCTGCCACCAGTTAATATAATGAAAAAAGATTAGCTGTTTCTCTTAAAGCCAGTAAAAGTACTGATGGTTTATCCGTGATGTTTCCATTATTTAGGTAAAAACATGGAGAAAAAAGTCTCAAAAGAGAGTAATAACTGTACCACTTAAAAGAAAGGATTTTACTTTAGCACAGGAAAGTGATAATTATCTTTTTAAACTTCCAAATTATAAATTTTGAAAAAGCTTAAAATTAAAGTAAATTCTGCTACAGAAGGAAGGCCTTATAGCACTTTCTGGTACCAGAAGGGAGACTACAAGAGAGCTGGAGAGTGACTTTTCACAAAGGCATGGAGTGACAGGAGAAGGTAGGAGGGCCTGAAGGTGAGGGAGGGCAGGTTTAGGTCGGATATTGGGAAGAACTTCCTCTGAGGGTGGAGAGGCACTGCAACAGGTTTCCAGAGAAGCTGTGGATGCCCCATTCCTGGATATGTTTGAGACCAAGTTTGATGGGGCTCTGAAAAGCCTGGTCTAGTGAAAGGTGCCCCACCTAAGGCAGAGAAGTGAAACTAGATGGTTGTTAAGGTTCCTTCCAACCCCAAACATTTTATGATTCCATGATCAAAAAGGAAACAAGCAAAGAAAAACCTAAAATACACTAAAAAAACCAAATAAAAAACCACACACACACACACACATCAAAAAACCCCAAAATAAAACCCAAAGAAAAAACAAACAAAATAACTAAAACTCAGCAAATATGTATCCAGCAGGATTTTTAATTGTTTTTTTTATTGTAAGTAGCAGGAATTACTGTGAGCCTCAAAACTCATCATTTGATTTTACAATGAGTACCACACAGATAAAGCTTTTCAGATCTGATTTCTTTGTTCATTTGCAATGGGGATCCACTTCTCACATATTGGAAACTTTTATATACAACTGTTGGCCCACTTACGAATTAATTGAACAAAATTCCAGCAAATAATTTCTGTCTGAAACTCCATCACTTCTCGTTTGACAAGTATTGCCATTCTAATTAATAGTTCTACTTGTTAAATGTATATAAGCTGTCAAACAAGTTCTGGATGTAGTCTTTGGTATATTTTTATGTTGAGAAATTTTAATGTCAAAATTGTTGAGGGGTTCCTATGCTGCGGAAGAGAGAAAGTGTTTATATATTGATCAGAGAAACAGGGTAAAATCAAAAATTGGAAATGACACATTTGGGATTACTGTTTCTCAGGAGAAGACTAGAAATGAGACTTTAAAAGGGCTTCCATCTATATGGATCAAATCTAACCTTTCTGAAAAGGTTGCTAAAGTATTGAGATGTTTAATTCATATCCTTGGATGCTGCTTTACATCAGTTTATTTTTATGCTCCACTCTAAAGGAGTGAAGATGCCAAGTTTCCCGAAAAATAATAGTTGGATTCATTAGGTAGGGTTAGCATTGCTTTGGAAAGTTTTAAGAAGCTGAACAATTATAAGGTCAGCTTTTTATTACTGAATTTTTTCACCAATGGATGAAGGACAGAGTTGTCTGTGAGTCACCAGATCTTTTAAAAATATTTACAACTGAATTATTTTGTGGTGTAAACTATCAGTGCCATCGTAGTTTAGACGTATATTGGATGAGTTACAGTCCTCTTAATTTCACTTAGACCACATCCTGAAAATACCCTTCACATCTTCCTACAATTGAACTTACTACATATGTCTAAAAGAACCTCTCATTATATACTGGAAAGCGTTTCTCATGGACAATAACAAACACAACAATTTACCAGACTATTTTTAAATAGTATAAACGTCTCTGAAGGAAATATTCAAAAATCAAAGGTTAAAACACAGTGTTCATTTCCCAGAAAACAAGCATTTAATAAAGATAATGGCTTGCATTGTATTTAAATTACTTTTATAAGTGCATTTAAATAGAATTGTTTCATTAATGACAGTTGTTATAGTGGTTTTTAAAAAACCTACCTTACACGGCAAATGTAACAAATTTTTGGGTTGTGAGAAGTCATTAACTTCTAACTCATCCTGAGAAAGCATCCTGGGGAGGAGGGAGTGGAGAGAGGGAGAGAAGGACATGGGAAACAGAAGTGAGGTGCAGTTAGAGGCAGAGTAATAAAACTTTTCTAAACATCTTACGAGTTACAAATTATGGGTAATTTTTTCTTAAGTAACCATAATGCAGGCAACACCTATATATAACAGAAGATAAACAATGGAATGAGTAAGTTTTCCAGATGGAAGACTGCTCTGTTCCTTGCAAAGCAGTACATTTTATAGTATGTAGCAGCTGAAGCTCTGGAGTAGATGATGAAATCTGAGGGGATGATCATAGAAAAGGAAGAGAAATAACTGAGAGACCTGGACAACTTCAACAGAGGAGGACATAGCAAGGAAAGACTTAGCTGTCAATTCTTTTGATGGAATCCGTAGAGTAACACCCCTGCAAGTAAAAGGTGAAGGACACCCAACGAGACAGAAAAAAGAGAATGGAGATCTGAAGGGAAGCATGCAGAAAGCAGGACCTCATTCTGGCAAGATGGTCCCATTAGTGACCTTGATGATAACAGCTATAGCTGAAAGCAAAAAGTGGAAATCTGGCTAAAACAGTTCAGCTAAAGGTCAGATAAGACCCTTTTAAAATTACTTTCTTGCATTTAAAATTGCATTTACATTTTTCACATTTAAAGTTTCTATTTTATTCAGATAGCTGTAGATTAACCATGAAGATTCGGTGAATAGGGACTGGAGAGTGTAGATCCACTTGATGAAACAGGCAAGTTAGTCTTCTACATCTTTCCTGTGAAATATCATTTACTGATGGATTTTTTTATCACTTCCTTTAAAATGTTTTTCTCGGGATTTTGCTTGCTGCTCAGATCTATTTTTTTCCTTTACATGTTTAGTTCCTGTTCTCATTATTTTTGCAAATATTCATAGATTTGCTTTCCCTCTGTCTTGCTTCTTTGCTCAAGTATATCCAAAACTTTTCTTTTATCCCAAGCCAGACTTTTATGTGGTATATTATATTTACATGTAGGAGTGGAGATAGGAAAAAGAGAACAACAAAAAAGAAGAACAAAGAAGAGTATTTGATCTCTTTTTATTTTCTTAAAACTAGGTGCTTCCTTATTCCTCAGAAGGAAACATGGTATGTGAAGAGAAACCTGGTTTTCAGAGCATCTAGATGGCTGTAGTAGAGGAATGGAAAACAGCATATCAGAAAGTTACCACAGCTCCAAGTAGATGTGCCCTGAGTTTAGAACCTTCTTTGCTCATTTTTGCCTTCAATTGCAACAAGTATTTTGAGTAGCATTATAAACAGAACCACCATAATTCTATCTACATTGACATGCTGTAGGATTTTCTCTATCATTGTAAAATATGAGTCTTTGCACTTGGCTGAGTTGTACTTTGTAGGCACTACATTCAGCTTTGGAATTGTAGTTTGATCAGTGGTAAGATGGTGGTAACAAAATGCACATTTCTTCCAGAATTACCACACTTGGTAGGAATATTCCTGTCTCTTTGTTGAAGGGATAGATAATCCAACTTATTTTAAGGATTTAGTTCTTTTCACAGATGGGTTTGATCTTGAGGTCTTGATAAAGTATCAAAACATCAAATTATTTTGTAACACAGTAATTTCATTTCTGAGCCAGAAAAATAAAAAAAAGATGTAAATTCTGGTGCAAGACACCCAGCCATCATGTATGGATCTGACAAATGAAGAAGTGCTTAAAATCATGGTCATACAAGCAAAGTCTTCTTCACAACTGAAAGACTACACAGACTAATGGGATTTCAGTTTTCCTCTTTAAATAGAACAAAACCACAACTCAGGTATTAATTAATGGATGTTGGAAAGCCTGGGCTGCCAGTGAAGGCAATCTGTTGTGATGGATATTTTCCACCTAGTACAGCAGTTCCCTGGCTTAAAGACTCAGCAGATTAAGACACAACTATGGTTAAGATAGCCTGTTAGTCTGAGTATCAGAATCATCCCTTAAATGGGATGGCTGTGAGAGGAAGAGAATTATCCTGGGATACGTTACCTGGGACAGTCTTCAGCACTGCTATTGAGAGAACACCTCAGGCATTTGCAAAGGGTAGGATTCCTGCATAGCAAGTGAAAACTGTTCAGATCAGCCCATCACTATCACTTCTGTGATCTGCTGCATTTCCTGTTGCTCCTGTTTCTAGTATTGAGTTTTCCCTGCATATATCAGTTTTAGAGTGTTCCTGGTGACAGTCACAGAACTGACATGGTACACTTGGAACTTTCTCAGTCTTCAGCCAAAATGAAGATATGCAGGATAGATTGCTGAGGAGATGCAGGATATGTTAGTTGTGTTAGCTGCTATAAGCAAAATGAAAATTTGTTTGAGATAATTTAAATTAGGTTTCGTTCCACATATAGACGTCCGCAAAAGCAGCATATTTCTGTGTCTCTGATAATACAAAAATGTTTCAATGAAGGATTAGAGACAGTTGTTAAACGTTGAGCAATAACAAAGGAGGACAATTGTATTTTTTTTTTCTTTCTACTCTATTTACTTCCCTTTCTTGCATATATTAATTTCAGCCAAAAGCTTTAATGTATCGTCAAACCAGATGCCACATGGAGCACTCAGTGTTGAAACTGGATTCTTCACTTCTCCCTGTTTTCTCCACGTGCAAGATTTTATGAGGTAGGAATACTTCATTGATCCGCTCCACTGGGCTTTCTAGAGCTAGACAGATCCAATGCTGTAGGATAAAAATTGTGCTTTAGAACTGATGTAAGGAAAGCTCCAAGTTTTTTTCTGAGTAACAAAGGCAGTTTATAAAGATTTGTTCATCACACACCACTAGAATAAAAAATTAAGATCACATACAATTTAAAAAGCCATCTGCAAATCCAAGTTTTTCTTTTAATGTCTTGTGCTAAACTGAGATATATTCAAATTCAGCAAGCTTCTGCCATTTGGTTTCAAACTGGATGCAACCTAATTGCATTAGTTTGTAGTACTGAAATCTTAGGATAGGATAGAAATCTCTTTGGAAAACATTCTTGCATCTCTCCAGCCTCTCAGCTCCAGAATATTTTTTTTTGTGCACAGTACTTCACAGATGCTTTAAGAAAGAAAGTTATGCCTTGGAATGCTATGTTTCTTCCTCCTGGATGTGAGTACCAAAACACATAAAACTAGTCCATTTACTTAGAAAAAAGAGAGGCATTACTGTAACTTTTATGTACGTTCTTGGCACTATTTGCTTAGTTAATATATACAGGACTAAATATAGCAGCAGGAAAAAAAACAGATAAAATTTGTGTTTAAGCAAAACATGTTTCATAGATGATGGCCCTATGCTTAAATTATTTTAGATTCAGTTTGAAAAGTAGACAGAAGTTACGATTAAGTGAGAAGTCTGTGTGATTACCATGTAATTTTGCTTGGTCTCACAGCTTTAAAGGGTTGTGGTCAGCTTGATTCACTCAAGGTGAAGTGAATTATTCTTTCTGGTGTAGACAATTTCCCTCTGAATGATGAAGGAACTGGTTTTTTTGTAAAGAAGGACAGGAACAGCAAAAAAAAACAAGAGGAAATCTAGCCTTTTGGTTACCTTTTTTAAAAGGTAAGAGACGTAAACTGCCAGTAAATAAACCTTTATGTCTCAGCTTCATGGGTCCTGTCCCATGTGAGAGAATCCAAATTACCTATAAACCACAATTTCCTTCAAACAGGAGATCAGAACCCTTACTGAAACAGAAACATTATCTTTGAAGCAATTTTGTATCTCTCTGTTTCACGATATATCTCCTGATGATAACCCTCTCTCAACAGACTGGAAGAAATACATCAACACTCTTGACATATACAACTTGTTCTGACCTGAAGCATTTCACTCTTGAAGGGTTTGCAAGATGAGGGTTTTTAATTTGCGGATTAAATCCGCCCAACCATATCAAATTGAATTTGCTACTCATTTGATTTATAAAAAGGTAATCTTAAATGTGTCTGATGTATGTAAATCAACTAAGTACTAGAGAATTGTAGAGTCTTAGGTTCTTCTTTTCTTGCACAATGACTTTCTGTGCCAGACTTCCTGGCTTCTCCTACCTTTGATGTTGTTGCCTTCAGTTTCCTACTAAGATGAGTTGTTACTGTACTTATATATTTCAGTACCTCAACTTTTGACAAGGAGGTGAAATACTTCTGAACAAAATTCTGTAGATAACTCACAAAATTTTTGGTCAATTAAGTTTTTGATGGTATGGATTATTTGAAATAATTTTTTAAAAAAGCAAATTGAATTGCCTTGTTTTTCATTTCCTTTTTTTTTCCCAGTGTTTTGAACTGGGAGGAATGTTTTTGGTTTTGGCAAGACTGACTTATTTTTTCAGCAAGTAGTGGTATCAGATTTATCACTGCAATTTCCACAGCAAAAGAACAAAAATAAATAAAGAGGTTCCCTTTTGTGTTTTTTTTTTCAAGAAAGACTTGAGCTGTTAATACCTACTCTGTACACTGGATATAAAATGACGTTTCCTATTGGAAAAACATTTAAAACCATATTCACAGCTAGGCCTTCTTCCTGGGCCAGCCCCCTTACCACAGAATCACAGAGTCTCAAAATGGGTAAGGTTGGAAGGCACTACTGTGGGTCATCTGGTCCAATCTCCCTGCTGAAGCAGAGTCATCCTAGAGCACATGGCACAGGATTGTGCCTGGATGCTTCTTGAATGTTCCACTGCTCAGTCATTCATACGTTAAAGTTCTTCCTCATGTTCACGTGAAACTTCCTGTGCAACATTTTCTTGTCCTGTTGCTTGGTGCCACTTCCCTCTTCATCCTCTTTACACACTCCCTTCAGATTATAGACATTGATGAGATCCCCTCTCAGTTTTCTCTTCTCAAGACTGAGCAGGCCCAGCTCCCTCAGTCTTTCCTCCTAAGAGAGATGCTCCAGTCCCTTGATCATCTTTGTAACCCTCCACTGGACTTGCTCCAGGAGCTCCATGTCTCTCACACTGAGGAGCCAGAACTGGACAGAGCACTCCAGAGGTGCCTCTTCAGGGCTGAGCAGAGGATCAGGGTCACTTCCCTTGACCTGCAGGCAATGCTCTTCCTAATGCACCCCAGGATCCCACTGGCCTTCTTGGCCCCCAGGACACACTGCTGGCTCATGGACAGCTTGTTGTCCATCAGGACCCCAGTCCTTCTCCACAGAGCTGCTTTCCAGCAGCTCAGCCCCAGCCTCTGCTGGTGCCTGGGGCTGTTCCTCCCCAGGTGCAGGACCCTGCACTTGCCTTGGATGCATTTCAGATGTTTCTTCTCTTCCCATCCCTCCAGCCTGTCAAGTCTTTCTGAAGGGCTGCACATCCCTCTGGGGTATCGGCCACTGCTCCCAGCTTTGTGTCATCAGTGAACTTGCTGAGGAGGGATCTGCCCCTTCATCCAAGTCTTTGGTGAATAAGTTAACACTGGGCCCAG
Source organism: Eopsaltria australis (assembly GCA_034509425.1). Classification (NCBI taxonomy): domain Eukaryota; kingdom Metazoa; phylum Chordata; class Aves; order Passeriformes; family Petroicidae; genus Eopsaltria; species Eopsaltria australis. The sequence continues at coordinate 39,949 of JAVTVJ010002590.1, forward strand.
CTGGGAACCTTGTGGGACACCACCAGTGAAAAGCCTCCAACAAGACCCTCTGCTGCTAATTGTGACCCTCTGGGAGCTGCTGTTCAGGCAGTTCTTATTACACTTCACTGTCCCCTCACCAATTCAAACTTTCCAAGTTTGCCTATGAGGATATTTGGTGAGACAGTGTCAGAAGCCTTGCTGAATTCAAGGTAGATGATATCTACGGCTCTCCCCTTGTCCATCTAGGTAGTTGTTTCATTGTAGAAGGCAATCAGGTTGGTCAAGAATGATTTATTTTGGTGAATCCGTGCTGACTTTTTCTGATAACCTTCTTGCCATCCATGGGGATATTGATGGCCTCCAGAGCAAAGCACTCTGTTCTTCCTGGGGATTTAGGGGAGGCTGACTAGCTGGTAGTCCCCTGGGTCCTTCTTGTCCTTGTTGAAGATTGGAGTGACATTTGCTTTATTTCAGTCTTCAGGCACCTCTCTGGATCACCACAACCTTTCAAAAAGGATCATGAACAGCATCTCAGCACTTCTGGATGCATCCATCAGGACCCTTGGATTTTTAGGTGTCTGGTTTGCCTAGATGTTCTCTCAAGGTGAACCCAACGCTTCCAGACAAAGGGAAAGTGTCCCTTCCAACGTTCCTTTACCCTGGTCTCATGAGTCAAAGACTCCTGAGGACTGATCCAGTCAGTGAAGACCAATCCAAAGTAGGTGTCCAGTACCTCCGCCTTCTCTGTGTCCTGTTAACAGGATCCCCTCTGCATTTAGTAGCAGGCCCACATCAGTACTATCATACTAACCACTATAAAAAACACGCAATGAAAACTGACCTGCTTATGACAATTTGTCCAGATTAAAGCTCAGTAAGTGATAGAATTTGTCTGTTGAAGCCATATTAGCCACTGCAGACACACAAGCTCTTACTGCTCCTAGAAGTGACAGCTACTATTGGCTGCACACCATGATTTTGCTCCATACATTCCTGTATCTTTACAGTAGTTTCTTAGCACATTTCTCAGATATAGTAGGAATGCTGACTATTTTATGTTTTTCCAGATGTGGGATTCTCTGGCCTCTTATCACCATTCCTTCTTCTTGTAGACATACACTATTTTGTTTGGCAGGCCAAGGATGAAATGGGGAGGTCTCTCCTTACCTCATAGGTAAGTGCTAAGTCACAAATGCAGCTATGGTTTTTCGCTGAAGAATTAGCAAGGGAATATTTATTTAATGCATCTAACAATGTAAATCTAAACACAGATGGGAGATCACAGAGGCACTTTCCAAAATGTTTCTCACAAACTACCAGAAGATGGTCTAATAGCCCAGTATCCTGTAGCCACTTGAGCAGTGGATCTGTTTTACTTAAAATACAATGGATTTAGATGAATGCTACTTTGATTCATTTCCATCACAAGCACTTGCACAGGCCAAAAGCAAAAGCAACTCCCCACCTGCACTTCATTAATATTTTTATCACTTGAGATGCTAGTTCATTTTCTCAGAAAAATGTATTTTAAATTACTTTAGACAGACTCATGAGCCTAGGAGAATTGTTGTCATATAACATTTTCAATTAATTATTATCTCTACTGCTTCTCTGCAGGCTTTGCCAGGAGAGGATGCTGATTAGCCTTTGCCTGTCAGACAGACAACACACAAAACATGAACACAAACTGCTTTCCAAAGATCTGGTTGCTACTTGTGCAGCAGAAAGGTTACAGTCATAAATAGGTAAACATGAAATAAGAAAACAGATGACAGGTCAAGCCAACCCTCCACAGTCACTGAATTTCACAGAGACTCACTCATAGCAGCCCGTGTTTACTATTCCTTCCAGTCTGCTGCAGTGCTGCTACATTAGGAACTGAGATCTTAACCTTTGCAAGTGGAACAGTAGTTTCCAGTCTGTCTAAAAAGCATCCATCGCTTTTCAGCTCTGCAACTCCCAGTTCACAGCAGTCCTGTTAAAGGTCAGTGCAATAGCTTGTCGTTTTTCTCATCAACAAGTTTGTAACTTGAATATGCAGTATAGAACATTTAAAACCCCACTGCTGACTATTAAAACACAGGCAGTAGAAAGAAAACTCAAATATTTTTGAATTAAGAGTAGCAAATTAATTGAAGAAATAATGTTCTGCTTCTAGACACTAGCTGAACTGAAGAAGAACCTAAATTATAACAAATATTTTGAAAATAATTGGCTATGGCATTTACAGGATCTTTTTTTTTCAGAGCACAAGAAATGGGAATATGTAAGCAATCATTCATAGATTATTTACAAACTTATCCTCCAGTGAATCTGCATTAAAACACATGTAACCACTGTCTAAGTAAATCAAAAGACCCCAAATAATTTAATGACCAAAAAAATGGTGGGATTTTTAAAATTCCATTACAGTGACCACTGAATCACAGAAGAGAATACATTGGAAGGGATATGAGGAGGTCATCTGCTTCCAACACCTCATTCAGACCAGTTAGATGGGCTGTGACCAGTGGCATTCTGGATATCACCAAGGATGAAGAATCTCTGAGCTTCTCTTCAAGCATTTCGTCATCCTCATGGAGAAAAGCTTATGTGTGTTTAATCAGGATTTCTATTCTTGCAGATTTTGTCTGTTGCCTCTCCTTTTTACCACTACTGACCTTAAAGGAGAGTGTCATTCCATATTCTCTATATTTGTCATTACAGATGTGAAGACTGTGATGAAATTTCTCCATTACACTTCTCTTATCCAGGCTGAGCAAACCCAGCTGTCTGTCAGCCTCTTCTCACATGACAGGTGCCTCAGACCCTTAATCATCTAGAGGGCCATTGTGAGACTCACTTCAGTTTTTTCAATGTCATATTCCCTTGCACCATGGAGTTCAAAATGGGACACAATAGTCCAAATGTGACCTCCTATTTTGGGTTTGCAGTTGATGCCTAGGGGCGTCCCTCTTGTTTTGCAATAGGACAAATGGAGCTTAGTAATAAAGGAATTCCTAAGTTAAAAAGTTCACATGTTCTGTATTCCAATCCATATTGGCTGTAAACTGTCAATGAATAGGTGCTTATACTGCAAGAATCACTTTGGTTCACAAAAGTTTCTCTCAGTATTTGTGTGTGTTGAATAAGATCTTAATTTCATGTGGTCAGTGTCATCTTTGTTTCTTTCAGAAGGAAATTTTTACAAGAGCATATTTTGCTTGTAATGCCAGTACAAATCATTACTAAAAACTGTCATCTTTTGGGATATTTTTAGTTGATTCCTGTAAGGAGTCTGTGCTTTTGTAATCTGCTGTTTTACTGTGGAGACTGTTACAGATATAAAAATTAAATTCAATGCAATCATACATACTCTGTCATACTGGTACTCTTATTACATAAGAAATTGTATACCTTTCTTTCCCAGATAATCTGGAACCAAACAGAAATAAGAAAGCAAGAAAGTAATAAGTTGTTTGGGTTTTGACATTTTTCTTCTGTGCCAGGCACAGATCTAAAATAAAAAAGAAGCTATTTTTGAGGATCATCTTTTAGCTCCTTGGTCCTGGGTATCTCTAACCTGCAAGAGCTTTCAAAGTAGTCTATATGGCATTAGGATGGTGCAATTCTATTATAACAAAATAATTTCTAAATTCATTTATTTTCCTTTTTGCATAGGTGCAGGTAGCATAGGACCTTGAAAAAAAGGGGTGGATGACAAGCATAGTGTCCTACTGGGAAAGGAGAGAAAGAGGCAGGAAGAGACTGGGAAAAAGAGAGAGATTTCTTTTTTTTCTTACTTTTTTTTTCTCCCCTAAGTAGCCAGAGTTATCAAGTTTGCCTGCCAAGTGTTTGCTTCTGATTCAGTTCTAGAATCCTTCTCCTGTCTGGACTTGAGTGCACCAGACCATTTAATCCTCCTAAAACAAGGACAAACATGTTTTTGCAGAGGCTAATGCTTTAATCCTTAGGAGTATCTCTATGAGTGGTATAGTGTGAAACAATGGTTCTTTCCAGCTTTGAAACTTGTCATTATATGTGAAATCTATGCACTGCAGAAAGAAATGTCTATCACAGTTCAGAAAGTGGCCTTCTACTTTGTGGACCATGTAAAGCATCTGTGACCCTTGTGGAAATATTTTACACCTTTAATTTTTCCTTTTATTTGAACACATATATTATAGAGAAATTTAGGACAACACTTAAACAGAGCAGTACCCATATTATTTTACGTATCTCTTTTTTCTTAGAATTACATATTATGCAACAAAAATCAAATCAAGGAACACAACATCTGTAATACATAGAATTTAAAAGCAGTTTCTTCCTTTTAATTTTGTGGGGAATTCTAAACAAAGATCTGTCATGCAGCAGTAATAGTAGAAACCATTCTTAAACAGGGAAAGGAAAGCTATAGGTATTACATCATGAATCCAAATTAAAGAGTACATAAGGATAATTAACCACCTAGAGATACAAGTCTCTATTTGATTTTTGATAGTGTCTGCATAGATAATTTTGGGAATAAATGGAGATAATATGTCATAGTATACTAGAAAATTCTTTAGGCTTTGACCTTCATGGTTAAGCAACAATCTTTTTTTTTTAATGCATGGATTAATATTATCTAGAATAGTAACTGCAATGACAAGGACCTCAAACAAGTCGATTACTTTTCAGTGAAGCCAGGATAGAATTTTCAAAAGCCCCACAGTTCTACTTCTGAAGTAATTTCTGAACTTGGAAGTTCAAATCCCACAGAAATGAAACACAACTCCTATTCATTTCAGGAGTCTTTGAAAGTTTGCTTATTAAGCCTCCAAAGCTCAGATCTTCAGAGATACCCAAGTGCCAGTTTCTCACAGGTTTCAGTGGGAGTTTGCTTAAAAGCATTGGAATGACTAGCAGAGTGGTACATATGTCTTTGCTGAAAATCAATTGCAACTGCTTTGAAAATGTACATAGGTCTCAACAAGAAAGTTCTCCAAAGCAGTGTGAAAAGAAATAGTAGGAAAAACAAGCTATTTTTTCTGAAAACAAGTAACTTAGCACCATCTGCACATAGAGGAAAAGATAGTTTTTGTCTTTGTTGTAATGCAGTCTTCTGTCCTAGCTGACCTGTGTCAGTTACAGCTCTGCAATGAATTTAGTTACACCTTCTGCAAACAACAAAGCAAGGGAAAATACTTAAATCATTTACGTTAGCAACTGAACAGCTAAAAATCTCCTAGCTGACAGATGATGTGGAGTTTTTAATCACTTACTGGGTCTGTCTGGGGTGGACCTGATTTTCTTTATATCACCTCCTATATGCATATGTGATCTTGCATATGTGACTCTGCACTCCGAGCAGCATTATTAACAGACCCTTTTCCTAGGTATTGCTAGAATCCCTAACAGTGGCAAGTCCTTCTCTGTTTCCCACTCTCTCTCTCTCCCCTCCAGGCAAGCAGACTGAGGAAAGGCAATAGAGTGGCAGAGGACATAGACAGGACAGCTGATCCCAAGTTACCTAAAGGTATCTCAGAGTTACAGATAACATCATGCTCAACAATTAAACTGAAAGGATGTTTTCCAGTGTCACTCTTGTTCAGGGATTGGTTGAACAGGTGGTGTGTGATTGCTCTTACGTCACTTGAATTTTGTCATATTTTGTTTCCTTTCTCCCCTCCACCTATTAAATTGTCTTTATCTCAATCACAAGTCTTATTTCTGCCCTTCTGAACCTCTCCCCTATCCTGCTGTAGGAAGTGAGTGAGCAGCTATGTGGGCCTGAGCTGCCTACTGGGTTTAACCCATAACAAACCAGATCATACTTTATGTTCAAAAATGCAGCCTTCTGAGGAATATTTAAATATGGCTGCCACGGCTCACATCTTTCAAAGAGAAGTAACTTTGGAAGATGGGGGAGAGCCTGACTCTTTCTAGTTACGTAATCATTGCATTGAAGCCCTTCAATTCATTCATTTTTTTCCTCCTTCAATTCAGAGTGGAATATAAAGCATCAAAAGGATAGAAATAAACATTCATATGATCATTTCTATGTGATTATCAAATTAAGGTTTGCATTAAGGTTGGAAAAGACCTCTAAGATTATGGAGCCCATTCATTAACTTGACACTGCAAGGTCTGACACCAAACCGTGACCCTAAGCACTCCATCTACTTTCCAGGGATGGCAATTCCACCACTTCCCTGGGAAATCTGTTCAAATGTTTGATCACCCTTTCCATCTAATCTAAACCTTCAGGTGAACCCTGAAGCCACTTACACTTGTTACCTGGGAGAAGAGACCGACCCCCACCTGGCTACAGCCTCCTTTCAGGCAGCTGTAGAGAGTGATAAGGTCACCCCTGAGCCTCTTTTTGTCCCAGGTAAACAACCCCAGCTCCCTCAGATACTCCTCACAGAACCTGTGCTCCAGACCCTTCATCAACATTTTTGCTTTTCCTTGGACATGCTCCAGCAGATTGGAAGAGATTTTTTTTTTTAAATTTCACAGCAGATAATGCTCACATGAAGTGTAAGCTTGATTTTAGAAAATCACACAGTCCAGGTAGATCCTTTTAGGAAAGAACTAGTGCCAATTTCATCTGAGGCATCTTTAGTTCAGGAATAGTCGCTCATTTATTCCTTGAAGCCTCCTGTTTACTGGAGATATGTGATTAAACACAATGAGACAAGGTAGGTAAGACCCATCACCTAAAATTAAGCATCAGTCTCTGTTTACCTCATCTCAGTCTGATGCCTCTTAGGGAGGAGGATGTGTGACAGAGAAAAATCTAAAAACCCATCCTGGTCATTCAAGAGGGAGAATTTTATTAGATACTTGCTGAGAGGGAGAACGGAGTCCTGAAGCACTATTTTTTTTAACCAAATGGTGATGCTGAAATAATGGGTTAGCCTCAGGAGTTACCTTAACCATTTTCCTATTTATAGAGCCTGTGCTCAACAAACCTTTTCCTTACCTTACATGATTTGCTGTGATAGAGCTTGAAATCTTACTTTTTCCTCACTAGATCATAATTAAATAAATGTGCTAAAATGCCTGTGAACTTTCACTCCACAGCAGCTTTAAAAGAAAACAATATGAAGCAGATTATTTCATAATTTATGCAAAGGAATATGAGAGTGCTATCTGGTTTCTGCAAAACAGTCCTCCTCTAAAGCATTAAGCTTATTGCCTGCCACTATTAGATATATCAACTATTTAAGTAAATGCTGTCACTTTTTTTTTTTAATGCTACCAATGACTTAAAATTTCAGTTGCAGAACTGGACATATTAGAGTTAACCTTTATTTCTGACAGAACTCATTAATTCACAAGGGGACAGATTTCAGTTCACGAAACTCACTGGGTTTTTTTCCATATCTTTACTGCTCTTTGCAACACTGCTCTCTTCATTTAAGTGCAATAATAAAATTAGTGCTTCTTTCTCCTAAATTACCTCAGTACCTCCACCATGATTCAAGCTACTACTCAGTTTCACCATCTCATACCAGCACATTTTTTTAAAATATCACCAGCAAAATAGAAATCAATTCCTTGATATCTACTTGGATGTCAATATTTTTTAAAATATTAGCATTGAGTTAAGTTGTAAGGTGTTTTTTTAAAAGCATGCACATCTCTTTCACAGGAATACTGTGTTTATCCTAGTTATAAGGATAGAGATGAAGCCTGACTGCATCCAGTTTTTCTCAGACTTGACAATCAGGCCTGGGGGTTGTCTGAATTGCCAAGAGTCATGCCTATGTCCCTTCTATAAAATGTACGGTCATATATTCATCTTGGAACTAAGAATCATCTGCAGGTGTATCTAGTATGGAAGCAAATGTATTAAAATAGGAATGAACTTAAAAGAACTGGCTTCTAACCTCCTTTACAGGAGTGTTATTGTGGAGTTACTTTAAAGGGTGTGGAGCTAAATGCAGTGTTTGGCTTGTGGAATTGGTAGGAATTTTTTGTACTCTTGTACAAATTTTTCAAAAACATAGATGACATCAGCACTTCATTCACATGGGTGCAAAACGTGTATAGGAGAAAGCTGCTTGAAAAATCAAATAGGCCAAGGCTAAAGTTTTAGAACATATTTCTGGACTTTTTAATGATCTGGGAAAGAAAAAGTAATTAAATATTTCATCTGCTTGCTAGCTATACTGCACAAAGAATCTGGCACTATTGCCCACTTTGAAATTAAAAACAGATTTTAATTTCTAATAGAAGGGAAAACATACACAACTTTAGGAAAAGGCAGATGCTGTTGGCTGGTCCTAACATATCCACATACCCCATGCATTACAATAACCACCCCCCCCGCCCCCCAGTTTCAGTCCCTGGCACTGCCTCAGCCAGAGGGATCACTTCCTCCTTCTTGCCTGACATTGCCAAGACAGTAGAAACTTGCAGAAATGGAGCAAGGTGTCTGACATTTCTACAATTTGGAATCACTAGGATACAAATTCACATCAAAACACGTGACCAGCTGTCACATGTTGCTGTTCCTCAGTCTCTTCTAGACATGCTGACCAGAAGGAGACAAACTGACTCCACAAACAAGAGAATTTTCTCATGTCATTAAGCCAGGTTTCAAACACACAAGTGAAAATCAGAACAACCTGCTAAAAGAAATGCAAAACAGTCCCAAATTCTGTATGTGTTGCCACAAGCACACCTCCTATTTCTGTTATGCATGGAGTTCAGTTAGGCCAGCCTGAATCCTCAGCCTTTGAGCCATGGAGATTATTCTCCAAGTCACAGGCTCGCAAGTGCCCCTTGCAGATCCCAAACCCATGACTCCTTCTGAAGGAAAGCAGATCTCACGGAGCACTTGGCTAGTCCTTGCTTCATCGAAAGGCCTTGCTGCAAACCCAAGGATATATTCTGTGCGATTAATCACAACTCACCCGTTTCTGATCTAGACAACCAACTAAAACATCTGTGCTGTGACACTTTTCTGCATGTTAGTGGACTTGGACTGTTTTCCAAGTATGAATGTTCAATACAACTGGCACAGAGATACTCAGGTAAAGCTGTTTAAAGGCATCATTGAGTTCTAAGCCAAAACAAAGTCCTCAGAACTGCATTTTCTGAAGAAGCAAGTGCAGTTGCTTTTATGAGATAGGTTCCATAAACCCCATAAACCCCATGTATGCTCTGGTTCATTGTCCAAGGCTGAATGGTCCAAGATTCCAACTTGCTGGCATATTTATTAAATAAAACAAACTAGAAAATAAAATAAAATAAAATAAAATAAAATAAAATAAAATAAAATAAAATAAAATAAAATAAAATAAATAAACAATAAAATAAATGATGAAACGTTTCATCAAGCTCCCTTAAGCAAGGTATAACCAGTGAACAGTGTCCTGTCCCACTGATCTCAGCTTGAACTTTTCCACCTCTGTCTCCTCAGACAAAACAGGTAAATTATTTCTTCAGGAGCAGTGAGATCAAGCAGCAGACCAGGAGTGAAATCCTCTTAATTTCCCGTCCCCTTCCCAGCATTCAGGCTTCAGCTAATCCTGAAAGAAACATGTCCACACTACAGAAAAAAATCTGTTTGGCTGTTAGTGATATCAACAGAGAGATTACAAAAGAGGGAGTTCTCACAGTTGAGCTTAATTTACCAAGGCAGTAGTTTCTTTACCATGTCCACAATATTATTTCTCTCAGTCATGTTTTGCCTCATGTGTAACAGCAGTGTTCCTTAATTTTTTTCTGCCATTTAAAGCAGCCACACACAGTAAGCCTGATGGATACTTCCAGCAGGAACAGTTCCAACAGGACTGTTGCTTTTCTGTTTTGTTTTTAATCATATATAAAATATGTTTAGTACTAATTAAAGCCAAAACACATGAACACTTCTCACAGAAAGGCTCTTATTCCAGAATTCATTCATCCTATTTTGCAAGTACTGTGTTTTATAAGCCTAACTAGTACACAAGTAGCTACATACAGTGGGAAGGAGAAAAAGTAAGAGGTTTAACTCTTCATTCAAAGGAACCTGCTGCCCTCAGAGGGACTTTGACAGGCTGGAGAGGTAGGCAGAGATGGGTGGATCTCGTCAATATCTGCAAGTATCTGAAGAGAGGGTGCCAAAAGGATGGAGACAGGCGCTTCTCAGTAGAGCCCAGCAATAGGACAAGAGGCAGGGGGCAGAAACTGATGCACAGGAAATTCCACCTGAACATGAGGAGGAATTTCTTTACTGTGCGGGTGAGCGAGCACCAGAATAGAGTGTCCAGAGAGGTTGTAGAGTGTCCCTGGACATATTCAAGTACCACCTGATTGCCATCCTGTGCAGGGTGCTCTAGGGTGACCTTGCTTAAACAGGAAAGTTAGACCAGATGGCCCACTGTGGTCTCCTGTAACATCATCTGTCCTGTGATTGTGTGGAAATGGACATTCACTGGGCACCAAATATGAGATAAGAGACCACATTACTCAAATCACTGTGGTAAATATCATTCACTGAATGCACTGCAGCAGCTGTGATCTACTGGGGACTGTGAATCTCTTGTTCCCACAGCATGTGAGCTTTCTCTTAATAGTATTCTTAGTACAACAGGCATGAAGCAGGTGATCTAAGACAACTTTAAAACTGCTCCTAGTTCAGTCTATTCACAGACACAGGTGCAAACCCCTGTTGGGTATTAAGCTGTTTAGCAACAAAATGGGAACCGTCTTTTCCAGTTGATGTAAGTAAGCCAAATCCCAAAGCATGTAGTTTGCATCCAAAAGCACTGATATATCAAGGAAAGAGAGATTGTTTGTGTTAGAGGACCTCTGCATCACCCCACAGCATGATTCCTTGTTTTTAAGAAAGATCCAGTTATTCTTTCTCAATAGACACATACCCTGTATACATACTATATCCAGTAAAAAAATAAGTCTCTATGTTTTCCTTATATCTTTCCATCCCATTGGTCAATTTAAAGAGAATTTAAAGAGTATTAAGAGACAGGTTCAACTCATATATAGTACATCTGAGAAAAATTCCTTACTGAAAGAAAGTCCTAGAAAGTCCTGTGTAATAGTCTACTTCTGCAAATGCAAAATTGGCTGACTGAGGCAGCTCAGTGAAAACTGGTTATAAAGTTTCAGGTTAATCTCAGGTTCATGACAGCTTTACTGCAGTGGGAAACAAAGACAACCATGCCCTTTAAATTCTACTTTCACAAAACAATACACTGTTTATAAAGGAAAGGCTCTTGGAAAAAAAAATAAGAAAATAAACAGTATATATACATGGATATTCACATTACAGACTGTGGTATTAGAAGATCAGATATAATCACAAAAGTAGAAGATAAGTATCCGTATACATCTGAGTCAAACAAGTGAACACAGTACCAAGTGTTCAATACTGTGTCCTTTAGATCAACATAAAGGACTGAAAGGGATTTATATGACAACCTCTCTCAGTTTAGCCTAGAAAGTACTGCTTAGACAAGAACACTGGAAAAAGGAAAAGACAGATGTGTCGGTCAGTCTTTTGCCACTGTGACAGAATGAGTGATGAGTTTCACTTGTAAGAGAGAAGTAGGAGTATGTTTATTGATATAAAACAGTGATTTAACAAAGTGCAACAGTAACTGCAACAGTGATTTAACATTTGATGGCAAGGTGCACTTGAACATTTGCCGTATAGAGGACAGGGTCAGGCAAAACTCTCAGTGAGACCTTCCCATTGAGTCATGAGGTTCAGAAAGGACCCCCTTGCATTCTAAATTCCTGTGTCAGTTTATGCAAGAATATATGTAGACTTAGTCCTAGATGTGGTTGATGATTTATATATATATAATGGATTATATATATAATTCTTTATATCACTTAGCTAAAATCTCAATGTTTGGCATGCTAATTAATTGCTTACCAAAAATCTGTTGCAGCAAGGAACGTCTCAGCTACAAGGAGTAACTGAGAGGCGCCCCTACTCAAGGAGCATGCTCTGGATTTGCTCCAACAGGTCAATGTCCAGTCTGTGCTGGGGATCCCAGAGCTGGATGCAGCACTCCAGGTTGGATCTGACAAATCCAGCTTAAGCCAGATGCAGCTATCACGATCACTCCTGGTTGAGGTGAGGGAGAAGCACACCTCACCTGTTTGTATGTTCTCTCCCTCCCTCCCAGCAGTGTCAGGCCGCTGTGGTGCAGGGACAAGAGAAAACATGGTGCCAGTGATACCAGTGCTCCTGCTGGCAGCTATTGATATACAAGTATAATTTACAACCACTCAATGCTGGTTCAGAAGAGAAAATGGTCAAAACAGACTGATATAGGGCCAAACATCAGCACTTGTATGAGGATTAAGTATAAATGTTCTACATGCAGTTTCTTCTTTTCATCTACTCCTTATTTAAGTATATTGTTAAATGGCAAATGTAAGGGTCAAAACCTTGTGGTATTAACCCAGAAAAACACTTCCCTGTAGTCTTCATTTCAAAGGGAGTACACTGATGGAACTGTCTTATCACTAATAACTATTTCTTGGTTGAAGACAAAGGGCAGGCAAATGATACAGTGTAAGCAGAAAATGCTGTGTCAGGACCAACAGCACTAATTGCAAATCTCACAAGACTTGCAAAATAACTGATTTGCCAAAACCAAGGCTTCTCTCACAAGATCATTCATAGAACTAGAACATACATCTGTCCAAAATGTAAAAATACCCAACCTGCACAAAATATCCCCAGACAGCCTCACCATTGCAGCAGTCTCACGGAACATACATTTCAGCTTTCATATAAATGATTATTTGAACACAGTGAAGCATTTCTGCTGAGAAACTATTAGTTTACAGAGGAAATACCACAAAGTTTCCTTGCTTCACCATATTCACCTACAACCTTGTGCCTTCCACTGTGCTAGAATGGCTCACTCAGACAGAGAAGGGTGTCTTTCAGTTTGATTTCAGGCCACCTCCTTACAACCAAGTGCTGATACAAGCACTTACCTCCTACGGTATAACTTTCCTTTCTGCATAAAGTAAGACTAAGAATGCCTTTTGTGATGATTCATGCTGGTAAAAGGAAAAAAATGTGAAATAAACCCCAAAACAATAACAAAACAATAATTCTACCAACCACCAAACCAACCAAAAAAACAAACAAACAAAAATGAAAAGCCTGCCCATGATATTCAGCTGAGACTTTTTGTAGTTGTCAGTCTTGGTCATATTCAAATTAGATAAAAACATCTAAAACCTAGTAATTAGTCATCAGATAACAATCATTATTGCTAAGCACATTTTAAACATAAATCAAACTCCTGACTGGGAGAAATTTCACTTTTCTAAAGTCTAAAGTTTAAAGTCTAAAGTCTAAAGAAAACAAATATCAGACACTACAGCTGTGACTATGATTTAGATTTTATTTAGTGAAATCTGGAGCTAATATGTTTCTTATTAATACTTGTTAAGACTCTTTTATCACGTTCATGTTCTGTGGAAAAATGTAGTTCTAAGCTGTAAAATAAATCAACTCAGAAGGTTTTGCATCCACAGGACAGTGGTCAATGGCTTAAAGTCCTGATAGATATCAGTGACAAGTGGTGTCTCTACTGGGACCAGTGCTACTTAATAACTTCATCAATGACATAAATGAAGGGATCAAGTGCACCCTCAACAAATTTGCCATGACACCAAGCTGAGTGGTGCAGTCACACCTGAAGGATGGGATGCCATCCAGAGGGACCTGGACGAGCTCAAGACTTGGGCCCATGGGAATCTCATGAGATTTAACAAAACCAAGTTCAAGGTGCTGCACCTGGGTCAGGGCAAACCCTGGTATCAGCACAGGCTGGGGGATGAACAGATGGAGAGCAGCCCTGGGGAGAAGGACTTGGGGGTGCTGCTGGATGAGGCTGGACATGACCCAGCCATGGGCACTCCCAGCCCAGAAAGCCAAACGTGTCCTGGGCTGCATCCAAAGCAGCGTGGGCAGCAGGGGAGGGAGGGGATTCTGCCCCTCTGCTCTGCTCTGGTGAGACCCCACCTGGAACCCTGCATCCAGCTCTGGGGTCCCAGCACAGGAAGGACATGGACCTGTTGGAGTGAGTCCAGAGGAGGCAACGAAGATGTTTAGAGGGATAGAGCACCTTCTCTATGAGAAATGGCTGAGAGAATTGAGGTTGCTCAGCCTGAGAAAGAGATGGATTTGGAGTGACTTAGGTGCAGCTTTCTTTCTGAAGGGAGCCTATGAAAAGACAGAAAGATGCTGTTTAAGAGAGCACATAGTGACAGGACAAGGAGGGATAGCTTCAAACTCTCAAAGAGAGTAGGTTTACAGTAGATATTAGGAAGACATTATTTACTGTGAGGGTGGAGAGCTACTGAAACTGGTTGCCCAGAGAAGTTGTGGATGCCCCATTGCTAGAAGCGTTCAAGGCCAGGCTGGATGGGTCTGTGAAAAACCTGGTCTATTGGAAGGTATGCCCATGGCAGGGATGTTGGAGAAGATGATCAAGATCCTTTCCAATGCAAATCATTCCATTATTCTATGAATAATTGTCTCATTTGGAAAGATGAGCAGTTGAACTAAGTACCAATAATCATAATTGTGCATTTTGAAAACTTAATGGTGTTGTTTTACTTTTTGTAGTTGATAAGTCATTGCAATTTAAATTTAATAAGCAACTAAATTTGGTTATATTTCAATCTACTAAGAATCTTCATATAAAGCATTTCCCCTCATTCTAAAGTCTCCCACGTAGTATCTATACTACTTTGAGGTAGTTTGTAATAGAAATCAATAAATAGAAAGGTAAATAAAACTAAACAATTTGTATCTACTACATGCTAAAATACAGTAATTTATGTATAATATTCTGTGGTTTTCCCCTCTATCTCTGAATAGCTTGTGTGTTGTTCTCCTGAGATATGCAAATTATTGTTTCCAACTGCTTTATTGCCGTAAGGGACTGCTTGAAAATTTAGTTTATTAAAGCAGGGATGAATAAAAATACAGCAGTTTACTGGAAATATTATCTGCAAAAGTGTGAGTCTGTAACTAACTCCTCTTTTAGCATCTAGGCAGCCACTGCTTAAAAAAAAAAAAAAATGAAAAAAGAAGTGGCTTATTGGCAAATATTGCCAGTCTTTCAAGAAATTGTTTGAAGCACTCAACACAAACTCCTTCTGATTTCAGGTCAGATAACAGGTTATGGAAATATTATCTCTGTGGTTCCTCAGAAGCTGGATTTCCTACTTCATCAAAGAGCTAATGCTTTCCACTCTGACTTAGCCAACAACTGTCTAGATGTGCCCACATCCTCAACTGATCCAATTTAGTTGAGGGCACTTCTAAAAGAAAATCCTAGGAACCAGGAAGAATCTGTGACAACCCATGACTGCAAATAGAAACTGCACCTTGGGAAGTTCTGAACACTGCTGTGCATCCCAGCATCCTGTATCTGGGCTGTAGCAGCCAAGTCCAGGAACCATTCTGCAGGAGTTGCAGCCAGTATTAATGGCTTTTCAATTGCATCATCCCTTTCTCATTTAGTTAGCCAATTTTAAATCCTGCTGGTTACACAAAATGGATTAAAAGCTAATGAATGAAAACAAAGCCTGGCAACTGGCTTCTAAGAATTTGCTATTCAATAAGCTTGGCATCTTGTTTTTTATTTCTCTTTTTTGTTTTGTGACCAGAAAGAATAGCAACATTTTTGCTTTTTTTAAAAAAATAAGGTGTGCTTCAAAAAGCATGCTTGCAAATACGTAGTATTAGAGTGTATATTCATCTGAAACAGATGAATTTTGTGGTGCATCTGCTCCTCCCAGAAGTCTTTTCTAGAGCTTCACTCTGCTGAAAACCTCATTTCAGCACAGAAGAAAGGAAATCCTTCAAAACATTTTCACAGGCTACACTTCAGAATAACCTTTCAGCTGAGATATCTCTTGGAAAGTGATACAGAGGTCAACACTCACATCTACTCTGTCTAGACCAGGGATATAAACTCAAGTCTCTGGCCCAGTTGTTTGAGCATGAGAAAGTCTGATAGTCTGGTTTAATTTCATACAAAATGGAGAAGAAAAAAGAAAATACAAAGGGAGGGATCAGCAGAGTGGTGTATTCAGGACCCTGCCGCAAAAGAGGGTGCAGGAATTCAAACTGAGTCTGCATTATCCCAGTCTGTGGATCCTTCTCAGCCCAGCTATTAGGAGTTGAGGTCTTGGAGCATACTTTCTCTATGATGGAAGGCAAAAAGCCATGGGTTTGCAGATTTTGGCTCATAAAAATAATTCTCTAACTAGCTTTAAGGAAGATAGGAGCTTCCAAGGCCTTTCATCTCTTCTCTGACTCATTTTTGGTCATGAATAAAGTATTTCAACCTTCCTGTCTCTTTTCCTCCAGCTGTAAAATTATATCAGAAATCCCTCCTGGCTTCTGATGCCTGCAGTGAGAATTAGGTTCACCCATTCCAGCATATAGAGCTACCCAGGTTAATCAAACCAAGCTTCAGGGTTTTTTTTACAGCAGCAGTATTGAACATAGCCGCAGCAGAAGAGAATGCAGCAGAAGCTGCATTTGTGTTACAGGCAAGAGGGTGAGAGGAGGAAAGGGACAGAGAAAACATTTTGTGTGTCTCACTTGGAGCCCTGAAAGAAGCTTCTGCTGATACCCATCATATGTTGAGATTTTTAATGTGACTGTCACTGCCTGCTAAGAAGGGGCAAACTGAGAACTGGCAAGCCTTCCTTCACTATTCCATTGAAGCACTATTTCTCAGTACTGACCACAAGCCACTTTTCAGCCTTGTGATCAGTGTCAATGATATAAACAATGGATCACTGATATATGCTGTATCACACACAACATAAGCAGAGGCACTTTTTAAACAACTGTATGTTCTTACAAAGTATCTAAGAATTATCTAGACCCATTTAGCATAGCTGATTGGCTTAACTGTGTTTAAAATACAGTTTGCATGTTTATTCTTTGAACTTTGTCCTTTTTGATGGACTTGATACCACCCAAAATTTAAAAAAATGTTCCTGTGTGAAGTATCAGTAGCAACTGCACCTCTGGGACTTCCCAGAAGTCCTGCATAAGAGTTTTTCAGATAATCAGACAACAATTAACAAGTTCCTAAAGCAAACCATCAGAGCTTTCTAATTCTTCCTTCTCCTCATAGATATAGAAAACAGACTTATTTAATATTTCATAGAATAAAATAACATATTTTGCAGCAGGCTGTCACCTCAGAAGATAAGGGAATTAACTCTGTTTTCACTTTATATCAGTCTTTTTATTTTCTTCTCCACAGTAATAGTGCTACCAGTTGCACCTTTCATCATATCTCCTTGTTCCCTTCATACTGCCTCTTTAGTAATGAATATTTAATGTTTTTTCTAGGGGCAGAAGGGAATGCATTTCAAAAACAGTTAGCAAACTAAGACACAGAAAGTTTATCAGCTCCATTTCACATAGGATGAGACTAATGACAATTGATTCTTTTTAATTGTTTGCATGTGTTGTCTTCCTCAAGACCTGCAGCACATTGCACATTGCATTTTTAATCAGTTACCATCACCCCACATATTCATACAGAAATATGTATTTCACTTTTCAAGGGAGAGACTGTTTATTCCTTATTTGAAACATATCCAGTTTATATGTGCTTTACCATAAACATGTGGTTCAGGGAACAGAAGCCTTTGGATCTTCAGTAGTACTCTGAACAACTCACCACCATTCTCCTGTACAGCACTTGCATGCACATCACTGTTTCTGATTATAAACATACAGGTCCCATTCCACAAAACAGCAGGACCTTTCTGTCTATTCTGAATAGAAATGTAAGGACAAATTCCTCATCCTAAACAATGTCTTTCTGGAGCAGCACTGCACATAACATTGATATGCCTCAACATGGTCAGATTGCTGAAGTAACAAAATGCCTACTGGGCTTCTTGGGACACACTATATCAGTTACAGCATCTTACCTGAAAAGTCAAAGCCACCACACAATACCTATATCCACTATTCTGCAAGGAAGGTCTTCCTTGCACAGAGGTTTTTCTTTAACTTTCCTGAGTCAAATGTTCACGTATTAGTCTGTCCACCTAAAAAGAATCAATACTAAGTTTCTTCACGCTGACTTAGGTAAGGAATCACAAAATCTAAGCTGATTCTCTGATGTCAGGAGTCTGAAGGAAATCAGAATTTCTCACCTCCTGCATCAGCATCTTCCATAACTGCATGGACAATTAGGTCTATATAATCTGCTGCAGCTAAGAAATGCAATTCACTCAAAAGCTCGATCTCCAATTCAATACAATGTTTTGCTGCCAAAGCAGCAGACCATAAATCTTTACAAAATAACAGAGTTTGAAAAAATGGATTTACAAAAACGCTTCTATCCTGCTTTTATCTTACTAAATGGTGCACTGGGCATTCACAATCAACCTGCAACTAGCGGTTAAAATGCAGCCATGAATGTTCCAGTCCTGCTGCTGCAGCAAGAATGGTACTTAGTACTTTCTGTGCAGTGAAGTCTAGCCCTTGAATCTTGGGGCAGGTGTGCATTGTAATGCTGAAAAGTTTGACAACTGTGATGGATGTCAATTTTGAAGATAAAAAAAAAACAAACGTGTGAAGTGTGAAAAAATATTTCTCAATGAAAAATACAAATTCATGGCAAGCATAGAAACTGTGTGATAAATACAAACAGAATGGCCAGCAACCTGCAGCTTCTATTGAAACCCATTCTCCCTAGTGCTCCCTAATTGATTTCAAGTACTTTATAAGTGACTTGATTACTTACCTTTTAATAATTGTTAACTACCTTACAGCATAGCAAAATTATCAAGTTGGTTAAATCAAAGGTAATAGCCTAAAAGTTGGTATATGCATTTTTTTCATGGCACCGGAAATTCTAACTACATTTCATTGCTCGTTGTTAAATAAAAACAAGAACTGATAATATTTTGAGATACAAAAAACTCACATTTTTTCTGTTCACATACAATGATCATTAACACTTGTACTTCATACTGATGGAAATTTATCATTAACTCCATATTTTTGTTACAAATTACCATTTTAAGCTAGAGACTTCACAGCCATGTAAGAAAGTGCCATAAGGCAAACCAGCTGGAAAATAAACAGTGTTAAATAATCTAGTATATCTCAAGTGGACCTGTGAGGTAAAACAGAAAAGGAAGACACTTTGAAAAATTCTGTAACTATTTCCCAGTTCAGTTACAATAAGCTTAAAATGCCATTAGACACAGGCAAAAATGGAACTGAAATAGCTCAGAGATAAACCTAATTCCACTAATGTACCCCAGGAGGCAGTTAACAATCAGCCCCAGTGAGCTGAAGCATTTGTACCCCTATCAAATGCAGCACAACCACTGTCCCACTGAGACCTGATTCCAATCCACGACACACCTGGGATTCTTAGGAAGAGGATTTTTTAGTTCCTCTGACAGATGAGTAAATTCATAGTTTCTGCTGCAGCACATCCTGAGAGAAGACTGGGGCTCTGTCCCTTGCAATAATTTCTTTATTAATTATAGGTGATGCCAGAATGATTCTCTAATTTATACACATTTGTGTAAACTTACTACCTTTGTTTTTGGAGCAGCTGCTCCTGAGAAAAAGGTGTAAGGTAAAGGGAACAAGTGGGCTTGATTAGCATGGTCCCCTGTGAAACTCTTACACATTAAGAATTTTAAACCTCGAAAGCTTTTTAAATTTCACAGATTGTCTCTAAGTCTACCTAAACCATCAAAAATATAGGAAAAACATTTTAGATAAAACGTTTGCCACCACCTGAAAGCCTACAGCCTGTTTTCCTCTATCTAACAACTTATTACTAGATAATTAACTAAAAAAGAGTTTCAGATTTGTTCCATGTATACAAGTTTGCTTTTTTGTCTGAGTTCAGAGCTACCTGAGAGCCATCCATTGTTATTCAAAGTACAGTCATGAAGGTAACAGTTTCTGAAAGCCAAACTTGTTCGCTTTGTTTGTTTTATGAGCAGAAAACAGCCCTGCAGTTCTCGTGTTTGCAACTACGGATGCATCTGAAGTAGTTTATATTCTTCAGATACTCTCCACTACTCCACTCTTCATGCATATGTAAAATTCATGAGCTCAGCATATGGAAGAGAATGTATGAAAACATAATTTCCATTTAGTACAATTTTATGTGCAGATCTCCATTGCAACTCCAGCAGCTGAGCAGTAAGCTAGCAGCCAAAACCAGAAAAGTTCAAAGAAATACAAAGGGAAAATCAGAAGTCTCACGCCTCTGCCACGTCATCTTTGTTTTACAGCAGTGTAATTAAAGGCATTCAATTCCAATTTTACTATCAGATAAATAGTTCTTTTCCTTTTTCCTGGATTGTTAAAAATATGAAAAAGTCCAAGTTAATAGTATTCAGAAATGCTTTCCCCTTTGAAACAAGATCTCATAGTCAGAGTGTTGACTGAGGTCATGATGGTTAAGATACTCCTTGTGTCCCTGATAAGCAGGGATAGCAATCAGGACAGAGGTTGGTGTCTGCCTAATCTTAGCCTCTTTCAGACCAGTTTCTGCAAGTTACAATTGCCTTTTGTTAGCAAATAAACGAAAGATTCAGAATTCACATCTCATTTAGAAAAATATTTCTATTGTGTAAAATTATATATGGTTAAGCAAAAACATAGGAAAACGCCACAAATAGGTATTTGCTGAAAAAGTAACTTCTTCCAACAGAATCACAAAACATTATAGCAAAAGTCCTAAAAAAGAGATGAAAACCATTTAAACTGGAAAATAAACCTATATGTAGAAAAACTCTAACTGGCAGACCCGCAGAAACAAATATAAATATTTATGCATTGGGCAGAAGAAGATTTTGAATACGTGGTATATAAATGCCCATAATGAGGCTTTAGGCTTGTCAAGTGTGGCTGCTATGTTGCTATCCATGAAGGTACCTCACTGAGCACCAACAAGGTTTGCACATGTCCAGCACTCACTGTTGCAAGTGATGGTTTTATACCCCTTGAGAAGGTGGATTTACAAATTTAGGTCCTGTGAAGACAGGCAAGTGAGCCAGTACATTAACTATGACAGGTGCAACTATTCCTACTGTTTTGTTAACATCAGAATTCATGCCATTTTACCTCATCGAAACAAAGCAGTCCACAGGCTGCTCTGGGCACTTCTGAAATGTGAAAACCAGCAAGATTCAGGAATCTGCATCCCCAGTCAATGATAAACAGGACAAGGTGGAAGGGCAAACGTCATCGCAAGTATAACGTAACACTAGTACTGAGAGGGCACATACATTTTGAGGTTTATGACTCTTGGTACAAATAACTACAACCATTAGTTTAGAATTTGAGCAAAGAAATCTTTAATTCAGCCAGCCTGGAAGAGGCTGTCCAAAAAATCTATCCACCCAACCCTTTTGTCCTAATTTACACACCAGCTAGCCAGATGCCAACCTAAGCAACTGGGGAAAAATGTGATTGTCTGGTATCCTTTGAGTACTATAAGTCTGGAGGCAGACTTCTTGTCCTTTTCCTTCAGCTGAATAATTTCTTAGTTTAAGCTGTGTCATTGACTTGACAGGTACAATAAATAAGATAATTGAATACAAAACCAGTGCTCTAATATATTTTAGGATGCACATTCTAAAAGAAAAAAAAAAATATATATATAATGTTGGGAAGTTAACAGTTTCTAAAAAGCAAACACGAAAATCCAGAAATCTAAGAAACAAAATGAACAAAATTTAGAAGTTATGTAAAGTGTTGCAGTAGTAGATTATATGCTAATTTTGTGACCAGATCAAAACATAGGTTAACTCAGGAACAGGAATAGAACAGTGATGGCACATTATGTGGACTGCAAATTCTTACACCTTCCCCTTTTTCCTCTCAGAAGAGGATGGTAATTTAAATTAGTCTTAACTGCATAGCACTCCATCTAGATAGAAAATGAGAAGAAGGAATTAAGGTACATAAGTATAGTGGGTGGACCCTGGCTGGATGTCAAGCACCCACCAAAGCTGCTCTAACACTTTCCTCCAGAAGTGGACAGGGAAGAGAAAATATGGTCCATGAACTCAGATAAGGACAGAGAGAGATCACCCACAAAATACCATCATGGGCAAAACCAACTAAACTTGGGATATTAATTGATTTCATTGCTAACAAAATCAGGGCAGGATAGTAAGAATTAAAATAAATCTTAAAAACACTTTCCCCCCACCCCTACCTCCTTCCTGGTCTCTACCTCCTCCCCACCAGTGGCACAGAGAGAATGGGAATGGGGGTAATGGTCAGTTATTCACACGTTGCTCCTGACACTGCTCAGGGAGAAGAGTTCCTGCTCCAGTGTGGGGTGCCTCCCATGGGAGACTGTTGTCTATAAACTTTTCCAGTGTGAATCCATCCCATGGATGACAGTTCTCCACAAACTGCTCCAATGTGGATCACTCTTCCACAGGATGCAGTCCTTCAGGCGCAGCCTACTCCAGTGTGGGCCCTCCACAGGGTCACAAGTCCTGCCAGGAGATCTGTTCCAGCCTGGACTCCTCTGTCCACAGGTCAACAGGTCCCTGCCAGGAGCCTCTTCCAGCACGGGCCTCCCAAGGGGTCACAGCCTCCTCTCAGGCATTCACTGCTCCAGCCTGGGGCTCCTCCATGGGCTGCAGGAGGATCTCTGCATCCCCATGGATCTCCATGGGCTGCAGGGGCACAGCTGCCTCACCATGGGCTGCACCAGGGGCTGCAGGGGAATCAGCTTCAGTGCCTGGAGCACCTTCTGCCTCCCTTTCTGCACTGACCTCTGTGTCTGCAGAGCTGTTCCTCTCACATATTCTCACTTCAGTCTTCTGTGTCTGCAGTTACATCTCTGCAATAGGTTTTTTCCTTAAGTATGTTATCACAGAAGTATTACCACAATTTCTGATTGCCTTGGCCTTGCCCAGCAGTGGGCTGGTCCTGGCACTTGCTGTGTTGGACATGGAGGAAGCTTCTTCACAGCTTCTCAAAGAAGCCACCCCTTTAACCCCTTCTACTAAAACCTGGCCACACAAACCTAATACAGCAAATACAGATGAAAATCTATATGTCCTGCCCCTGCTACTTGCTGCTTCAAACAGAAAATGAGCAGGTAAATAAACTATATAGCTCAAATATCAGTAGCCAAAGTACAGGTAACCCAGTGTGAAGATCAAAATTGACAAGCTTAAACCTAAGAACTGTATCTAAGTCTTAGACTATTCTGGATGCTCAGTGAAGGACTCTAGAGAAAGAATCTGTTCTCCATGCATCAATATATTAAAATATACTTTCAAAACATCAATATGTTCATATCAAATTAACACAACTTCACAAAGATGTTTTCACCTTAGGCAAATTGCATTCATTACTGCTAGTGACTCAGGTGTCCTATAAATATAGACCTTATTTTTCTAGTGAAATCTGGCACATTAATAGTATGAGTAAATATTTGCATGCCTCTGCAGAGCATGTTCTGTCCATTCTCCTCCAGTTAGATATCCATATGAATGCTGGGTACTGCACATGGTTCAGGTATCTAACTGCCCTTGCCACGGACAGAAACAGAGAGGACTGGAGATAGCATTTATGCAGGCAGAAAAAGTGCTGCAGGGAAAAATTTTTCATGGGAATCCTATCTTCACCCTCAAATTTGAGCTGTGACTTAGTAAACTTTACTCAGTTCGAGATTCTTCCAAAGAGTCTTTTTCAACCACAGTAACTCACCTAGAGGAAGATCCGGGCCTCCATAATCATTTACTGGCAAACCTCTCCATGACAGATAACTTTTGATTTTCTGTTCCAGACAGATACACATTTCAAACATGAAATGGGGAAGAATGCCAAAACAGAAAAGTGGCCCATGCTAAAATATGCTTGAACACAAAGGTAAGCCTGTGAATGTATTGCCACAGCAGAGGCTTTTCTCTATAAAAACGCACCTATTCCTTTTTAAGATAAATTATAAGGTATACCAAGACCATTTACAGAATACCATAGTCTAGTGATCTCAGATTTCCTCCACAGGTTAGGTCTGTTGGTAATTTTAACTCATTACATGCTAAGCAACCATAAAATTACTTCAGTGGATGAGCTGTTCAAGAGCTGCGGTTATTGCTCCATGGCCAGTTTTCCAGTGGATCCACTGCTCTCTTGCTAACCCGTGTTCTCTCCAGGACAATACCTTCTATCTCAGTTTTTGTTTGAAAAGAATAAGTTTTTTCATTGGCAGCATGATCCTTCTCCATCATAGCACCATGTTACTCCTGGTAGGAATTTTAATAATTTTTTTAAGTTCTGATTGAGCTGCAGGCAGGTTTCTCCTCTAACTGCAGCCATGTGGTCTGCAATAAAACTCGCATGGCATAAGACAAATCCACATTTCTCAGGGTATGAAAAAGACAAAAATTGTCTGCTATGAATAAAAAATGGTGGTTAGATTTGTATTGTCACTTTCAAATCTCTCTACATTAAAGTGAAAAGTAGCTGTTTATGCCCATTTAGGAACAGTCTCACCCTGTCTAAATGTAGAAACTGGAGTGATCAGCTAAGATAAAACTAGTAACAAATAATTGGCTTAAAATATTTATGTAAAAGATGTTACAAAACAAGAGAAAGAGAAACATTCATTCAAAAGCAAGCTCTTCTAGAACTGTGCACAAGAATACTCAGAAAGTGTACTGCAGCTTCACAGCTTAATAATATCTGCAATTTGTAAAGGATAGCTATTTTATATTATGACCACCAAAGACCTGTTAACAGCAAAATGTGCAGGCTGAATTATTAGTGTGTTAATTTCAATTACCTTCTTCCATATGAGACTTTTGTGATACCAAGAAAAATGTTCATTCTTAGAGGATGGGTAGATAATTTGACAGGAATGACAGGATATAAAGAAACAGCAATTATTTTGGCCAGAAAGACATTTAACAGAGCAGGAGGTTAGAGAACAGTAATTAATCGCTTAATTGTTTTGAAAAGACAAGCACTAAAAAGTATGACCTTTCATTGACACTTTGCTGCAATGGTGCATTAATTATTGCTGAATTGCAATGGGTCTCCTGTGGGAACACAGGACATTCTCATTAATACCGGACAAGTTTACCATGGTCACGACTTTTATAACAAATGCCTAATGCTAAATTAAAGGACTATTTGGCTTTTGGTCTGATATGTCCAGAAAGCTTAATAGAATTTTTTTTGCTTGCATTTTAAGTTGCTTGCTTTTAAAAATTAGTAATTCTCATGGTCCAAGGAGCTGGCAGAATTTAATTAAAGAAACATACTGAAAAAGACAAAATGGAGAACTTAGGCAGACTGGAAGAGGTTCTTTATCTGTCAATTATTTTTCTTTAAAATTTTCACAACAGCTTTTGCAAAGTTCAGTTCTTTAGTCCAGAAAAGTAAAGGAACAAGTCTGGAACTCTTGAATAAAAAAGATGCTGATGGAGGAGAATAAATGCAGCATGCTGATGCATTTATTCAACCTGAAGGCAATGGTGCTGAGAAGTAAAACATGACAATGTGAAATGCAAAGAGATGATGTGAAAAAGAAGGTGTATCTATTCCTGCAGTTGATTCATCCGGGGTTTGTTTCTGGTTTTATCCTTCAAACTTAACTCTGCTCTTTCTGCTCTAAATCAGCCACATCAGACTAGCCAGACTGTCAACGTAAAGGGGATGCTCTGTGAAGGTGCTGGGAAAACAAGGCATCTACACATAATGCAGAACCTCCTTCAGGAAAACCTTCTCAAAAAGAAGTCTGGGAAAATCTTGATATGAATGTAAAAATATTGTAATTGCTCACAGTTTTTTAAACTTGTGAAAGGTCCTGAAAGTGTGACACAATTCTCCAGTGTCCTCTCCTGCTCATTCCCATGTGTTCTCTGCTAACATGAAGCCTAATGTTTCCATCCTAATGTGGCAATAAGGATAATCTTTCCTTTTAGAGAATACTCATCATGTTGGAAGAAGAGATTTTGGGGTGAACTGTTAAAGTACACAGGACACAGTACTCACCTCTAAATAGTATATAAATTATTTCTTCTGGTGCTTCCAAATGTCACCCACAACAGGGCAGGCAGTCTTTGCAAGGGCTAAAACCAGCAAAATCTGTAGTCCCTAGTCTGCAACTCCTTCATGGCATTTAGTCAGGGTCTTGTTTCACAAACAGATGTTCAGAAGGATAAGTTTGGATGGGCTGCTCTAGAGAGCTAACTAAAAGGAAGAAAAAAATCACAAGAGCAACCACAGCATCTTCTGAACTCCTGAAACAATTGCACGCTTTAAGTTTGCATATCTCACTCCTTAGAAATCTCTTGTGTTCCACTTGTGTTTTTATTTTGAAAAGCTTTTGGATACTTTCCTTACAGCATGAATCTTTTCTTTTCCCCAGCCAGCACTGCCTCACTGCAAAGCCATGTCAAAGTGTATAACTGCAGAGAGCAGATCGTCCCCATAGAGACACTGAAGTGTTCTTAATACATGCTTTGAAAACCTCCTCTTGAAGCATACACAGTTTTTCTCTTTGGTAAACTGTAAATACTTTTCTTCTCCAAGGCATAGCACAGAAGCCAGGATGAGTAGCCCATCTAAACAGTCTTCAAATTAATGAATTTCATATGAATGAACTATTAATGAACAATTGCATGTCTTGACACAATAATGAAGAAGCATTTGGGCTGAGATTCCAGCCTATCACAACCTGATGGAGAACAGCAGAAGGTAACCCATGATCTCTTTGAGCAGTCAGGCCCTTGATTGGGCTTCTTTGTACTGCAGAGCAGCTGTGGCACAAGAGGAGGTTGGCAGAGGTACCTGGGACAGAGTAACAAGGCTATGCAGCAATGAGGCTGCCAGCCCACATTCTTCCAGACAGCTGACCTCTGTCTCTCTACTGCAATTTATTCACAAATTCTCTATTTCTGTAAGCAAAGAACCAATTATTAAATCACATAATAAGGCTCTAATTTATCCCACTTCAACTGCAAATCAAACCAAATGTTTTCCTGAATGTGCCACTTGTATGTAAATGGCCCACAGGTATAAAGGCAGATTATTTTTAATTCTGTCCAGAATGAAAGAAACTTGCCCTTATCCATGCCTGTTGCCACACATGGTCTAATTTTCTTCTAGATAAATGCCTACTAAAAAGCAAAAAGACATTTTTCAGTAGATGTCAGTTTAACACCCTGCCTTCCTTTAGTTTCCAGAGAAGAGAAATTTATCTCCGTAGGTTTTTGCACAAATCCTTTCTGTGACTGAGAGATCTCCCCCAGTCATTGACGTGTCAATAGACCAGAGCTGCTGTTAGCACTGACATCAATAATTTCTTGGGTACAATCAACATAATGCATCAAGGTTACATGGTTGGTGTCCAAACTTAATCCCTGAGGGTCCAAAAGCTCATAATTTAACCAGAAAGTCTGTCACACACATACTTGCCTATCACTTCAGTTCAGTCTCAAGTAATCCCTAGCTGCTTCTGGCATTACTTCCCACTCATTGATATTCCCTTGTTCTTTGTCTGCTACTTCTCTTATTTTCCTTAATTGGTTTCATCAAAGTAGCTACTGCAAACCCAAGCAGAGTTCCTCCGCTGCCATAAGAAGCCCTTCTTGCTTCTAGTGCAAAACCTCAGGGAACTATGTAAATATTTTATTATTATTTCCATTTCTGTGTTAAGAATGTAGCATAACAGTAACTTTCAGTGACAAGTAGAATGCCTTTTTGTAGGAGAAAATTTTGGAGTGGATGATCAAAAATACTCATTTAAGTTTTATTTCAGTTTTCTATATATAGGAGTGCAGCTTCTTTCAAGATGTCCTCAACATACTGAAAAAATAATTTATGAGTCATTAAAAGACATAGATATCGATATAGATAGATATTAAATATATTCTCAGCCCTCAGCATGTTAAACTGGAAAAAGCCCATCATGGGAAAAGAAAACATGAGACAGCAGAATCTGTCTAGTCAGAGTCTTCTTAAGTTGGGAGAGCAAGTCTGACCCTAGAAAAGACATAGATGTAGTGGAACAACACAGCCAGAGAAATGGTGGCATGGAACTTCTCCCACGTCCATTCAGAGTTTTGTCAATATGAGTAATGAGGACTCTGAGTAGCAGTTATTCCCTGGCTTGTGCTATTCTGACTGTATCAATGATTTATTAGAGTCACCAACAAGGAACATATGCATGTTTTATCCATTTTCTTTCAGCTTTATATGCCATATGTTCCCCAAATAATTAAATTGTTATAGTTAAACTAAGGCATCTAGACATAGCACTAGATTTCTGTACACTTACTTCTCAGCACTGGCTTTGAGGATGATTAGGCCATGAAATCCTTCTCTCAGGGAGAGCAGATTATGAGACTGGACCTTGCTTTGTGCTTCAGGAGATTCATTACTGGAAGTACTGACTGGATTTAGGCTAAGGATTAGGCTGGGTTACAAAGAAGAGTGATATCATTCCCCAGAAAACCATGCCTGCAGCTACTGGTCTATGGAAAAGGTTTCACTAAAGTGAAATCTTCTTCCTTTTAACCATGTAGAAGCAGCCATCATGATTACTGCTCTTATCACATGGAGCACCTTACTTTTGATGGATATGGCTACCCACAGATTTCCCTATTGTTAATAACCCAGACCAACAATTGCTGGCCGACCCGCATGCTGCAGGTGGTCATGGCTGTGCAATGCCCTCCTGTCTTGCTTACCTGATGCCCTCACTTTGACCTAATGGCACTGCTTTGAGCACACATCAGGCCTTAGCATGGCCTGGGTCAGTCAAAATCTGAGCAAAATCTGAGTTGAGTGCACATATGTAGGACCTGGTATTACTGTTGACTCGTTTCTCAGATTCATCCAAAATGTGCTTCACAACAGTCAGCACAACAGTGCATTTTACACACCTAGTGCACAGTGCTGAAATATTTTGCATCAGCTTTATCCTAGCAGCACCACACACATAGCACAGTCATTACTGAAATACAGATGCACTATCATTTCCCAAATTGACTTTCCTCCAGACATTCAAAGGAAAGATACAGTTTTGCAGATTTTACTGCCTGACTGCTTCCTTAATCTTTCCAGTTCAAGTGTTTATCCAGAGACACCCATTTGTTACCTCACCTTTAAACCACCTCACAGCTCTCACAACTAGTCTTCTTCTGCTACTTCACCATAAAACACTTCTTCACACAATATAAATGCTCTGCAGTAGATGTCACTTTGAGATTGAAACTCTTCTGCCATGGCTAGAAGACATCTAAAAAAGCTTTAAGCATTTCCAGGCATAACATAAGCCTCATTCTCTGCAATCACAAATGTTTCTTTATAATTGTGTCACAAGCAAAATCTTCCTTCTGCTTTTTAGGTAAATTTATTATTAATTCTTTATTAATATATGCAGATTTAGTTTACTTATCATTATACATGGCAGTCAGTTTTATAGAGAATCCCCATTTCAATCAGCATCAAGATCTAAATTTCCTACTAAAGCAATTCAGAGTGAATTTTTGGTCTATCCGAGTAAATAACCAAGATGCAGCCCTTGTAACTTTAATGTTAGTCAAAATGCCAGGGCATGAGGAGGTTTCTGCAAAAAAGACTTCTGAGCCTTTGCTTTTTTCCTCCCTAAATAAACACAGTAATTCCCAGATATAAGAGTTGTTGGAGCAAGGCAAAACGGGGAAGGATCTCCTAAATAATACTAAACAAAACCTTCTGTGATACAAATCTAATCTCTAAAGTAACATTTGAAATCTTTAAGCCATCAAACTCACCAACCATTTATCTTGCCTCTCTGCCAGTCAGCATGCTAGAGGGAGGACTTCACAGCTGGTTCTTGTGATATTTAAAAATAACAATAGTTCTATAATTTCAGGATTGGATTCATAGCATTTCATGCTGAACTACAGTACCTTGCTAACAGAAGATTTAATAGGTCTTTTTGTTGTGAAAGCTACTGCCCATTATAAGTTACTGAAAGTAGCCTTGAAAAATCAGATAAACCATACATTCAAACTCTTTTGGTCAAGTTAAGAATTGCTGGGTTGTCCTTTTCCTTAAGACATCTTCCTCTTACACATGCGAGAGTCAGAAAATTTGTCCAGAGATAAATACGTAGAAAGGGAACCCTTAAACATTGGGTTTGGGGAAACTAGTTCAGTTAAACAATACCAAGAAAATACGGCAGTGAATTGGTTGCAAAATAGAAAGGGGTGAAATCCCTCTGACATATGGAAGTATAGTTACATAGGAGAGAGCCATTTTGCAAGCTAAGTGAGTTCCTGTCAGAGAACAGGGTTAGCTGCTGTATTTAAGTAAGGATAACACTGAAGATGAAAATGTATTTACATGTAGCTGCACTTCAGAAACCATTAAGGACACATCCAAGAAGGGCAAAACAGTGGGGTGAGTGTGTGTGCCAAGGTCTTTCAAAAAGGAAAAGAAAAATTGAAAAAGCATGTACAGTGAGTTTTAAAAACTGAGTTTGCCTAAGTTCGTCACATAACCAGCTAATATCATTGTATGCCACAAACTGAGATCTAATCTTGCAGAATCTTGTTTACTCGGGGCCTGGATCTAATGAGTTCTCACTGCCTCCATGTGCTCGTGGCTTGCTAATCATACTCTCCACAGGCAGAGGAAAGCTATCCTTTTCTGGAAAAATCAAAAAAATCCCCTGTGGGATGCTTTTTACCACTATTTTAACAAACTCTCTTTAATGTGACAGATGCAACTTGAAGCTTCTTTCATGTTGGTGTTTTAGTTTCCTCTTCCACAATCTAATAGGTGGAATTTTTGATGAAATAAGCTGAGAAGCACAAACTAAATCTTTGAACCCACAGTGATGAACAGTTTCAAAGCTTTCTCAAAGCACACACCTGGGGTATGAGATTAAGATCTTCTTTTGTAGTTCATTCCTTCTTCCATACATCAATTCCTCCTAATCATGCAGTATGTACATGAAATATAACTTGCCGAGTCCTGTTAAAGCAGATACAAGTAACATAAAGAGTCTCCTGAAGGCAAGACATAATGTAGTCCAAAGGGTAGTGTGAAAAATCCATGTACCACATGGCAGGTTCACTGGGGAACTAAATCAGCAGATTATCAGGCATTCTTTTTAATTTATTACAAGTGGGAAAAAAGGCTTTATTCTTTTGCACAAACATTTGGAAGAATACTCAAACCAAGGTTCTTTCTACTCTTCTACAGAGCAGAGATGCAGCAGGCCCACTCCTATTCAAGCATGAGCAGTCCAGCTCTAAAAACAGACCTGCATAAATCATTCCTGATGCATGACAAAAATGTATTCCTGTCCTGGAAATTGATGCAAAAATCCAATAGATTTCTTTCAGTGAAAAAGAAAGAATTCTGAGTTTTCATTGCCCCATGGAAAGGAAAATTGGGTGCAAAGCACAGCTTGCACCAAAATGGTTCACTAGCTTCAGCTGCCAGAGGATTTGATAGAAAATGAACAGTATATGCAGTAAGAACATATCAGATTGTAATTTTTTTTAAGTGTATCTGAAGTGTTCAAAGCATCAGTGTTTGCTGTATTCCTGTATGACTGGAAAAACCACTGGACATAGTTTTTGAAAGTAAACAATGTTTTTTTAATGAAATAGCAAAGTAAAAATTGTTCTTCTGAGCAAGTGAAGAGAGACAAAGAATAAGTATTTCCAGGAAGACTGAATATTTTGTATAGACTCAAGAACACATCCAGACAAATTCCAAAATAAGGATGACCAATTCCCAGAATCACAGAATCATGAGATAAAAGCTTCAAGACTAAAATGCTAGCGGTGATAAACTTGGATGAACAATAGGAATTGTTTTCTATAGACTTTTAGTGCAATAAGTCAGGCATTCTATAACCATGTATCCATGTAATATAATGCTGTCATTGCTGGCTACAAGTCAGAAATCTTGAACTTAATTTACAGGTCCTCAGGACTGAGGTTGGCCAGTCTTCCTCCAGCAAGTTTGCTGTTTTATTTTACTTTCTTCATACGGTACAGCCATGGCACTATGCAAGTAGAAGTAACAAGTCCTTATTTTCAATAAAATACAAAATTTATGGCTCTAGCATAATGAGACTGTGTATAGGAATAAAGACCTGGTACACTAGGAGGACGCTTCAGAAGTGGAGATACAGGAAGTGGTGTAGAGCTCACAGGCACGGAATGAGAAGACATAGGGCGGAGCCTTGCCACTCCTACCTCTTGGGTATAAGCAACTTGCTAACAGTCACCAAAAGAAATACTTTGGACCCAGGCAAAATTTGATTTAGGGTTGTAAAGTCAAAAAAGAATTCTGGAATGAGTGCCATAAAAGCATAAATTCAATCATAATTGCTGCAGACCAATGAAAAAATAGCAAAGCTCAAAATGCATGTCAGTAAGCAAAGGGTCAGACTCTCTTTCTAGGTAACAAGCAACAGGATGAGAGGAAATGGTGTCAAGATACACCAGGGAAGGTTCAGGTTGGACACAAGAAGAATTTCATCTCAGAAAAGGTGATCATGTCAGAATGGACTGCACAGGGAGGTGATGGAGTCACCATCTCTGGAGGTGTTCAAGAAATGACTGGTCATGGCACTTAGGGCCATGGCCTTGTAGACAAGGTGGTAGGGTGGGTGATCTTTCAAAGGCTGGACATGATGATCTAGGAGGTCTTTTCCAACTTAAATGATTCTGTGATGTTGTGAAAAATTATCTCAAGTGAAAGGTAGAGGAAAAAATCACATAAACATCATATCACTAAGAGTGAAGGACCTAGATACTGCTGATTCACCACAGCATTCCATCACCAGGATGAAATTGCCAACCTTACTTCCAGGAGAAACAGAGGAAATAACCAAGAAAAATTTTACAAGATTAAGATTTTGGGCTTAATTTATTTTTATTCCTCTGTCCCCTGCCCAATTATTAGACGCTCAATTGCATTAAAAATACACTCTTGCCTTTACAGGAGGTGTGCTATCTCTTTGCCCATAGACAAGATTTTAAGCCCAGCAATATTAAATGCAGGTTTTTCTTTCATTCAGGAATGTCATTACCACATGCAACAGAAAACTCAGGCCAAGGTGATGATTATCTCTGTTTTTATTTAGAGATGTACACCCTGCTGGAGGCCTTATCGCAGAGAGAAACCTCTGAAAGCTGCAGCAATAAAGAAAGCTGCAATGAGTTCTTGGAAGGAGGAGACAGCCCCGTAAATTCAGAGCATACACATGTGCAGGATAGCCAGACTGCATGAGCCCCTTGCTTACTTTTTCCTGTGACAGTGTCAGACATCCTTGCTTTTAAGCAATGTTGTCTCCAGCAAGAAAAGACAACACTGAAGTCTCTGAATTTGGCAGGAGTCAGAATTAGATTGGCTGGCCTCACTCAGCAGCATTAGTCTTCACTTTTCAAAGTCTCCAAGGCTTTTCTTACTCACTTCTTTCTCATATAAAAGCCTCCCTGCACACCTTCCACCTAAATCTCCCATTCTCACAGCAGTGGTAAAGTTGTGTAGTACACATAATTGACGGTAGTTTTGTGTCACTGACTTTTCTCTTTGGAGCACAATACTTTCCTGATCTAAAACGAAATCTACAATTATGTTTAGGAAAGAAAATTGTATTTATATATTTTCTGAATTCTATTTTAATAGTAATGTAACTTCTTAGTCTGAAACATCAAGATTAACTTACAGGTTGCCATGACAACACGTTCCCCAGACAGATTCAGTTAAATATAGGGGAGAACTGAGAACAGAGAACAATCTGTAGATAATTCCTTTACTTCCAAGCCAAAAACAACCTATTCCAGCATTCTTCTGTCTCTATAGTCCTGAATTTAGTAGCAGTTAAACCACTCAGTTGAGTAGCATCAGCTCCCACCTCTATTTTTTATTACAGCCCTTTGTTTTAATAGCACCTTTATTTGCAAGCCCAAACACAGCACCACAGTCTAATTTTGCCTGTTCTTTGGACTTTCTGTATCCTATTTTCCCATCTGGCATATTTTCTATTTGCTATAGTATGCTATCATTATTTAAACTTCTGGAGGAAGCATGTTCTAGGTTATACCCTGTAAAAACCATTTCACCTTTATTTAAATTGACCAATAAAATCTAGAGTGAATATGCCCTGCAAATATGCCCTGCAAATAACTTAATGGGTTTATCAAGCAATCATTCTGGGCAATGCAGAGTGTATGTAATAGGTACAGAAGTGAGTAGAGGAAGAGGAGCAGAAGCTGTGTGTTCTATATTCCATTTAAATTACGTTAGATAACTGATATTTAAATAGAAGCAGTTTTATTGTAAAGTGTACTCAGCAGCTTGCAGAAGCTCTGGAAGTTTAGCAGATTCACACAAAATCCACTGCTATAGCAAATTATGACATGCATGTTGTCTACAGATCCAGAGTTCACCTTCTTTACAGTATATGCACAAGACAAACACTTCACCTTTTCTCCTTGCTGAGTAAATTGCAATGTTTGAACTCTCCAGGGCAATTATCCTTTTCATGACACAATCAGGCCACAGACTTAATTATATCTTATTATTGTGGTCTTTTCTCTCCTATATCCCCTTGCTGGTTTTTCTGAACACCAGATTCTCAAAATACCAGGCAAAACCACAGAAGTAGAAGCAAAGAAAATGAACAAGTTTGAAAGAAACTGTGGAATACAATGATGAGTATTAAATTATTATTACTAAACATATTAATTGTTGAAATTTTCCTTGTGCCCAGCAGAAACCACACCAACAGTGTTAAGAAGTGTTTCTTTGCCCTACCAGGCCATATACATCTCCAAAACCTGGGCATGGCTTTTTGCTCTCCTCTTCACAAATTCTAATGCTTAACAGAGGCAATGAAAATAGTATCCAGGAAAATATGGAGGAAAGTATCCAGGAGCCTGTTATAAGCCATCACTCCCCTACTTCTTGTTAATTTTTATACAGGACTGAGAGCTGCCAGAGACCAGCAGATTCATTTCTAGAAGGCCAATACCTGGACAGCCTGGAACTGTCATTAACCAACAAGATTGCTTTACGGGGTTTCAGCATATTTAGAGTATAGATAGCACACAATATTATTATTTTTCCTAGAAGGTCAGTGCTATGCTGGAATGCACTGGACATGCATTTCTATTGCTTGCTTATTGCCATCTAAATATTTTGATCTTAGTTTGCCTGCTTCTCAGGCCTGTTTTCCTGTCTTAGACCTGTAGTAGTTCACTTAAAACTTCATCCTGTAATCTTTCTTTTTAGTCATCCTAATTTTGGATATGCATCTCAAGAATATTCTTCAGCCTCAGCTGAGAGGGCTGAAGCACCTCTCCTATGAAAAAAAGGCTGCAGGAGCAGGGGTTGCTCAGCCTGGAGACATAAGGCTCCCAGAGAACCTTATAGCAATCTTCTGGTACCTAAGGAGCCCACAAGAAAGCTGGAAAGGGACTTTTTTTGAAACCAGGAAGACAGAAAGTAAGAGATCTCTCTTACAGAAAAATCCAAGAGAAGCTCATCCTCTTGATGAGTCTCTGCAATTCTTTGTGGTATGTTTGTCAGCATCTCTAAACTATCAACAGCTGACTACTTTGAACAAAATCCCCACCCAGGACAGCAGTATTCCCTAATGGCAGAAGGCTGTTCCCCAGCAGACATACATTACATTTCCTCTGTAAAGCTGGCAACTAAAAATATGCTGTCATGTGTATAACCTAGTCCTGAACCTAAATGTACTGCATGTTTTCCAAATGCAGTTTTCCCTGCTCTAAGGAGTCTCCTATGCACATAAAGTATTCAACTTTCAAATTTTTCCTTGCAAATTACTGGGGGTTTGCTTTTAAACAATTCCATTTGCCTTTGAACATAAGCAGTTTCTAACTACCTTACATGTTCTGTAAACTGCTGGCCTTCAGTTTCCACTACACCCCAATGAAAGGATAGTAACAATACTTTTTTGAGAAATGCATTTCTCTTCAGTCAAGTTCTGCACTTACTGAAGCCCTAAACCAAGCTTAACTAGCTAGTTGAATTACTAATAGAAAGTAGTAAAAAAATCTAAGTAAGCAGGACCGCATGAGTGAATACAGCTCGCAGCTGACAGATTTCACGAAGGAAGAAGCAAGTTACATACATTTCAGTCAGCTAGGATTTATAGAGGCCTTTGCTTTTGTTCATGAAGACTTGAAACCATGGAATTTCACTCAAAGTTGTTGAACTTCCACATCACCATAAAATACTGTTTTATCCACAAGTTAATCTAAATCTCATTTTCTCATTTTAACACAAAGGGAGTTTTAACACAGATTAGAAATTTGGTAGGTATGCACCAGCCCTGACATGCTTCGAAAACACTTCTTGCACTTTATCAGCACATGGTGTTTTCAGATACTGCTTCAACAAAGACAATCATGACTTAACAGAGGAATGCACTACATATTGTGTTCATAAATGGAAGTGAGAGGCGGACATAAAATTGCAAACAAGAATTCCTTTGGAGTTTTTTTAGCAACTGAAGTTTAGCAAAATCAAAGTAAGAAGCTGGTCTTCCAAGGCCCAAGACACAGTTTAAAAGAAGCTGGGAAAAAATGCTTTGACTACACACCTTTAAAATCCAGCTTTCTAAAAGAAAAAGGTAGAGCCAGAACATTACACATATTATTTAAAATTAATAAGTTCCAGAAACAGAAAGCTGTTCTGGAACACAGCAGTTCAAAAATACAATTAATAATGACAAAGAGCTGAACACACACTCATACTACAAAAATCAAACAACACCAACTTCTCAAAAATCTGTGTATTAGCTATATTTATGCAGTAAACCACATGTGATATGTGTATGGTCTGTGGCAGTCACAGCCATCTTAAATCAAGTTCTATCACTTTCATTTCACTCTTTGGTGTCAGTAATTCCATAGCAAGATTTCTGTGGCAGAAATCTTGTTTTTGTAGGACTTCATTATTATTTGTGTGCAAAGAAATGGAACATGCTTTTAAAAATTGTTTTAAGACACTCCTGAACATGGTCTCCTCATTAGCCTTTATTATAGAATCCAAGCTCTGAGAAGATTTAGTTAAAGAGCATTGTCATACTATAGAACTTTGTTCTCATTGTATCAGTTTCTCCAGTAGGCACTCTAATCCAGATGGTATAAATACAAATGAAATACTAGGCAGAACTAAGTGAGCAGAGCACAAAATTTATGGGGTGGGGAGAAAGGGAGTGGAGATGGGGGGAAGCATGGTGTCAGTTCATTCTATTGAATATGAGACTAATGGCACTCAAGTCACTACAAAGGATGACAAACTTATGATAGTGTGGCATAAAAGCAGCCTGTGGTTATTTGAAACAGCTACATGCAGCCTTGCTTTTCTTTGCTGAGTATTAATGGTGGGGGGTACAAGAGATGGGTATGCATTAGCCTATGCCTTATTTTATCATTACAGTTCTGGGGTGCTGGTGTATGGGAGGAAAAGTAACCCAGTGGTTTGGTCGATTCAAGAGGCAGAGGTTCAGCTGAATACCTATACCAATAACAATACCAAGAGACAGA
This sequence comes from Eopsaltria australis, assembly GCA_034509425.1. Taxonomy (NCBI): domain Eukaryota; kingdom Metazoa; phylum Chordata; class Aves; order Passeriformes; family Petroicidae; genus Eopsaltria; species Eopsaltria australis. Next base: position 77,488 of record JAVTVJ010002590.1, read on the forward strand.
GGCTCAGTTGAATACCCATACCCATACCCATACCCATACCCATACCCATACCCATACCCATACCCATACCCATACCACAAGTAGAGTTCAATGCAATACATGCATGACATACAAAACATGCAACTCCATACAATATTGACACCATCCAATCCTGAACCTTACAACACCATCCAAGACAGGATCATGCCAATACTCATGGAATACATCCCCCACAAGTCATTGCACACAAAACAAAACACTTTGCAGCCCAATGAATGGCAGACAATGCTGCAAACACAATACAATTTCATACACACCATGACACAAACTGCAGTGTAATGCACTACATGTGCAATATAACACAACCCCATTCCATGCAGGACAATGCAATACATGCAATACATACATACCAACAGTATTGTGCCATACAATACAAATAGAGAATCCCAAATACAGTACAAAATACCACTCAATCCATTAAAATATGACACACAGAGTAAGACTAAGAAACTAAGACAATAAATTCCATACAGCACACAGTCCAATATGATATACAATCCATTAGCATACATGCTGTGTGGGATATATTTTATGTATTTAAATTAAAATATTTATATAGATACGGTGAATACATATTGCATGATTTGCACGGAATTTGTTTTATTCAGCCCTGAAAGCTGGAATATTAAATGTCTGTAAGTAATCTAGAAATGTAGAAAATACAATAACATAATAATGTATCCTACACAAGAGATTAAAAGATAGTAAATTGTCAAGAAAATAACAGATTCTAAAATGCAAAAGAAATGTTCTAAATATCAAGTGTGAACCTCTCCTGACACAGTTTTGAACCATTTCCACACTGTGTTACTGGGAAGACTCAGGAGAGTACAGATCTGTTAGTCTAACCTCAGTGTCTGGAAAAATTATAAAGACTGTACTGTGTGCTTCTGACAGACAGGAAATGCAATCAGGCACAGTCAGCATGGGTTCACAAAGGAAAAGCCCTGTCTCACTAATCTGGGATAAGGCCATCTGCCTTGTGGGTGAAGGGACAGGGGTGGACCTGGCATTTCTAGATTTTTGTAATTCCTTTGATACTGTTCCTTACAGCATCTTTCTCTAAAAGTTGCCCATCTGTGAGTGCACATTATGCTAGGTGAGGAACTGGCCTATGACATTTGGAAGCGCTTTCTTACCAAGAGAGTAAGGTCAAACACTGGAACAGACATCCTAGTGAGGTGGTAGACACCCCGTGCCTGAGAGTACTTTAAAAAGAGGCACTTGGATGATGCCCTTCACAATGCCCTTTAACTTTTGATCAACCCCAGGCACATAATCTATTGAACTGTATGTATTTTACAGTGTTTGATATTGTATTTTGTGCAACAGATACTTTGCTATTGCAATGTATGCTGTCTCAATTTGTCTTCTATTTTGTATTGTGCTACATGTTGGATGTGTTGTATGGCATTGTTTATATCACACTGTATGGTGTTGACTGCACTGGATGTGACTTATGAATGCATTGTGATGTGTTGTGTTGCATTATATTGGGAGTTTCTTTTCACACTGCATTCTATTTTGCCTGTTGTATTGAACATACTGTATTTCTATATGTTACATATTCCATTGTGCTTTTTATTTTGTGTTTTGCTTATAGTATTGCATTGTAGATCCTTTTGCATTGTGTACAGTAATGCTGTGTCATATAGCACTTGTTGTATGCTTTTTTTCACTCTATTTTATGCATTTTATTTATTATATGGCTTATCCTGTACTGTCATTGGTTTGGTACTGTTCTGTAGTATTGTTCAGTGTTTTGCATCGTTGTGCATTCCCCATCCCAGCTCTGGCATCATGCAACATCAAACACAGCAGGGTCACACACACAGCACATCTTGGGAACCATTGCTGCTGAGCACAGGTGAGCAGCTGGCTGGCCCTGCTGCTTTAAAAATGCAATGGCACATTGCTGGTGTCCATTGCCATCTGCCCCTGTTGTCCCCAATAAAACCTTTCCATGATGGGTGTGTGTGTGTGTGTGTGTGTGTGTGTGTGTATGGAATGTTATTCCTAAAGTACTGTGTTTTGGAATGCCTTGTGTTCAGTATTGTAAAGTCTGGTGTTTCTTGTACTGTACAGTATCATAAAATCATAGGATGGTTTGAGTTCGAAAGGACCTTAAAGATCACATATTTCCAAACACCCTGCTGTGGACAGGGACAGCTTGCGCTAGGCAGGTTGATCAAAGCCCCACCTAACCTGGTCTTGAACACTTCAAGGGATGGGGCATCCACAGCTCCTCTGGGCAACTTCTGCCAGTGCCTCTCCACCTTCACAGTAAAGAATCCCTTTCTAATATCTACTGTAAACTGACTCTCATTTTAAAGCTATTCCACCTTGTCCTATTACTTCATGTCCTTGAAAAAAGTCCCTCTCTGTCTTCCTTGTAGCTCCCTTCAGGTACTGGAAGGTTGCAGTTAGGTCACACCAAATCCTTCTCCTTTCCAGGCTGAGAAATCCAGTTCTCTCAACTTTTTCTCACAGGAGAGGAGCTCCATCCCTCTAATCAAAATAGTGGTATTCCCCTGGACTCGCTCCAACAGGTCCATGTCCTTCCTGTGCTGGGACCCCAGAGCTGCATGCAGGGTTCCAGGTGGGGTCTCACCAGAGCAGAGCAGAGGGGCAGAATCCCCTCCCTCTCCTGCTGCCCACGCTGCTTTGGATGCAGCCCAGGACACGTTTGGCTTTCTGGGCTGGGAGTGCCCATGGCTGGGTCATGTCCAGCCTCATCCAGCAGCACCCCCAAGTCCTTCTCCCCAGGACTGCTCTCCATCTGTTCATCCCCTAGCCTGTTGATGGCAGGGGTTGTCCTGACCAATGTACAGCACTTTGCACTTGGTCTTGTTAAAATATTGTATGGTATTTATTGTACAGTACATACTGCATGAATAGTGGGTATTATTTTTGTTATTGATATTATATGCATTACATTGTTTTCTATATATTTTAATGCATTGTGTTTTATATTTTTATTGTATTTTGTATTGTGTTATACTTTGGGTTGTATTGAACATCTTACTGTACATTCTATGTGTGGAAAGACTCAGTATTTGTTATATTGTGCAGTATCATATGTATTGTATTCGATGTTGTGTTTCAGGGTATGTAACAGTATCCATTCTATTGTATAACATCACTTTATCCTTTCTATGGTGTTCATTGCTCACTCTGGGGGACTGTTATGTATTGTATTGTGCACAGTTCTTTTTTCTTTTGATATATATAGTTACTATATTTTAGGATTGTTCTCTAGGTATTATATTTTAGGTATTGTGCATGTTGTATTCTCTAGTTCATATTGCTTGATTTGTATTACTTGTATTGTATGCTATGGTATGTATGGAATCACAGAGAGAGGGATGTGAATAGGTCAGAACAAGGTCCAAGCATGAGGATCGAGGAAACAAATTTCTTATAACTAGTCATGTCTTAAACTGGGTCCTGTTTCAAAATGAAGGCAACTAGAAGTATTTCACCAGCTGTTTAATTTAACTTTCAGCCAAAGAGAGCTTTTCACTTTGCATTCCAAGGTAATAGCAGCCGATTTAACCTCTGCTAGACAGCTGGCCAGCACTTCCAACAGACACCAAAAGCAAAGCACTTTCCTGTAACTTACTCAAAATTATAAGGAGACTAAGGGAGCATGGCCTCAGGAAGGTACTCCTACAGTGCCAGTCCTTATTACCCTTAACTGCTTGCTCAGTTAAGCTACCTTACCACAAAGTTTTTGCATAAATGAATAATGATAGGCCCATCTGCAGACTGATCCCTAGAATACCACACAGCACGAGTTGACATTAAATGTATCAGAATAAATAAATGTCTGAATTGTAACCCAGCTGAATGCTGTGAAGGAAGACCAGAAGTCAGTTGTTTCCTTTTATCCTTTCTTTGGTATAACTAGTGATGGACTGAATTTTGCTTTAATATCAGTCATCTGTGTCACATATACTCTAACGTGATTAAATATAATTGCCTTGGGTCTTGATTCCATTATTTCATCTCCAGAGTTATTTATGCAACTGAAGTAAATTTCATATTTTATTCAGTTAAAGTTAATAAAAGATGTACAACAACATAAAAGTTTTAATGTTTTGCAAATTAAAAATATAATCTTGATATGCCATAACACTAACATTTAATACTCTACTATTTGTTATTGTTCCATTCCATTGAATGGCAGCATTTAAAGTGTCAACAGTTATTTTAATTTTTTTCTATAAAACAAAATGCTCCAGAAGATTGAAAATATTAAGAATGATTTAATCTCAGAAGACTTTTTTTTTTTACAGAAGTCTTTTATTCATCTTTTCCAAGACAGCCTCTTCTGCAAAATAAAACCACACAGACTCATCACTCTGGAGTGATCAGTAAAATGAGCAATTCTGGCACCAGAGATAACTTATCTTACATTCTCTGCAAACATCATTTGTATTTGCTGGTTTCAGCAGCACAAGAAATATGATGTGGTGTTTATCAGAATATTAAGAGTAAGTAGAAAACGCAGCTTACCGAATTTTACCATACTGAATTCTGACATGTAAATCCATAGCTGATGTGCCTACTTTAATACAGAGATTTGACTTTGTTAGGAAATTGAGTTATTGAAAGCACTGGTTTTGGGCTTTTTTAAAGTAGAGGTGTAATTTAAAGAGCTGAAAGAATTTTTTTACAGAATTCAAATAGTCTGACTGGCACCATTTTGATAGTGGTATTAATAATTCTGACAGCACCCCAACACTTTGATGTCTATTCAGTGGTTTTGAGAGTTGTGTCACGTGCTAGTCAATCTTGAGTAGAAGTGAAAAAATCACTAGAAACTGTAGTGTGTGAAACTTTAGTCCTCTAGCTTTAGGGCTCATAACATCTTTAATAAGATCCAAAAGCAGGTTTTGGGAAGACCACTAGCAATGTTCCTACTGCATGCCCCACCAAATAATTTAAAACTTGGTCTATTAGCAAAGCTCACTTATAGATGTACTTCAACAGACTGAGTTTACTCAGCCAGACCAGTTTTTAACTGTGAGCTAGTTTTAGATGATAAAACCAAACAGAACAAAATTTCTGACAGCTAACACATAAGCATAAGCTTTCCTTACACATGAACAGGTGACAGCTGATTCTGTACCTGGTATCAGAAACGCAAACTCAAGAACTTCAGTTTAATTTAAATGGTTGCCTTTGAACAATCAGAAAATTTTACTTTACATTGAATTTCATTATATCTCAGCTAAGGCTGGCAGTTTGTGGTTAGACAGCAAAGCATGAAAAAAGGCAAGAGCTGCACCAGGAGGGATTTGTCTACAGTACCTTTGTGTGAGAACTACATGTGGCTGAAAAGAAGTGAGCAATCAACACAGCTTAATTGCTCTCAATATACTGAATTTTCCTAGCCAGATGATAGTTGTTGAGCTTCTGAACCTCTGTCATGTTGAGCTTCTGAACCTCTCTCAAGGCAAAGAGTCAAGTACCAATTTTGCTGGTTTATGTCTCGGTTTAGATACTTCAGTCACCAAAGCAGATTTGACAGCAGCTGCCAGCTAGCCATTAACAAGAGCAAGTCTGGGCCTACTTCTCTGCTACATTGAAAGCATTAGAAATGCAATGCTAAAATAAATCAGTTCAATAGAAGAAAATTAATGGAAGCAATACATGGCACACCAATTCTTCTCACCAATATCAAAGTCCTTTGGCCCACCCATTCATCTCTGTCCTCCTGGAAGAAACAGGAGTGAAGAGATGCTACAGCAACACAGTACAGTGCTGGTGGCATTTAACCAGAGAGCCTAACAGACTCTGTTTCTCAGTCATGTTAGAGAGGTCATGAGGAAAGTTAGATTTCCTCATTCTTTTGTGACAGACACCTGCAGAGCACCAGAGAAGACATTTTCACCCTTCATTTTTGTGCCAGCTGCCTGCATAGCACATAGCCCCACGCAGGCTGTATACTGTTTCCATATCCAGCTATAGTCTCATAATGGTATCAAGTCAATAGAAAACTCAGATTAGCAGAAGTCCTCTATCTTGATGCTTATTATTAGATTGGGATGACTGAAGAAATACATTCTATGATACTAAAAAACAGCTTTGTGAGTGAAAGCCTGTTAGAATCAGAATTAATCTTTATCAGTAAGATCCAAGGTAGCAGGGCAGCTGTGTTGTACAACAAACAGGGGACTATTTCACCTTCCCTCAACTCTGAGAGAGAAAAATCAGCTGATAAATTTCTATGCTGTGTGCTGAAATAGGAAATGCTGGTGTTCCTACATAAGCATACAGGGATAGCTGACCTCACAAACTTTCCTGATTAAAGATTGTGTAAGGTGCCCATTTCACCCAGTCTCCCTGCTGTGCAGGTATTGCTCATGTCTGAATCACCAAAATCCTGTTGGCAAAGGGACAATGTGAGCAATCTGCTACTGAATTGTGTAGGGGTACACTGCCTGCCTCTGGGGATTGAAAGGGCAGCTTGCAGGAGGAAGAAGGCAGAATCTGCTCTTAACTGCTTCTCATTGCAAGCAAAAAGCATCTCTTGTGTTATACAAGAACTTGACAAGTGATTGAGGATAGACTCAAGGAATGAAATGACTGCACTTCCACGGGGAAGGTCCCAAGGCCCCCTTACCCAAAGGAAGAAGCTTTTAAAAAAGAACATATTGCATGATGTTCCAGAGAGAGAGAGCCCAAAATATTTGCTTCAGTTCCAACTTTTCTGGACACTCTCAAGAAAGACAATAGAATAAGCTGTTAGCCAACATGAAAACACAGTAAGAAAAAAGAGCTGCAGAAATGTGGCAGTGATACAAATGACTTAAGAATAGAAATAGGCTACAGATGAATAGGCTACAGGCTAACTGAGAGAACACAGCACTGATGAAGTTTTACCCACAAGGTCTGGCTTTCTCTTGGGACTTAATTTCAGCAAAAAAAACCCTACAACAGCAAGACCAATATCAGTAATGAAATGTTACATATTTAAAACAGTCAGATTCCTTTCACAATTTCAAAGAGACCTGCACTTTCACAGCCTGACTTCAAGCCTCATCAAGCATACAGCAGATTTCTGTTTCTATGAAATTGCAAACAGAAATGCAGTGCCCAGATTTCTTCCAGCTGAGCTTCCAGCTGAGCCTCCAGCTGAGCGTGATACCCAGCTGAGAGTCAGGGTGTGCCTCTACATCCAACAGGGAGTGATGCTTCTCCCCAAGCATGTAGATGAAATGCTGAGTGCCAGGAGGAAGAGGAACTGTATCCATGCATTCATGACTGTCAGGCATTGGAGAGCAGCTTGTCAGGACTGTGGGAGTGGAAGCTAACACCCCTGGAACTGCAGGGTGTGAGCCATTGCCCCTGGCAGTAGGTCCTTGCCACCCCTCTTCCCTGTGAGGCAAGTTTACCCTGGGGGCCAAACTACACCCCACCTTCTGTCAGGTTCCTTCTCATACCCTGAGGAACTGTAACAGTGCTCAGAGATGTTCACACCAAGGTGTCACAACTGTGCTGTAAAAATGGATGCAAAGACACCCACGAGAGCATGTGTGTCTTTGCCCCTCATGTTGCTTCTAGCACAGGCTGTCTTGGCTTGCCACCCGAGGCTTTGCTTTGTTACCATGGACTGTAGCCAGGCCACAGCACAGATTCCATCCTGCTCCTGATGGTGAGGGACAAAGGGAGGCAGGAAAACTTTCTCAGACACATATTCTTATTCCTTTCTAAATATAGGGCCCATTTCCCCAGGGAAATGAAAGGCAAACAAAAACAACAGTCAAAGCACATGAAACAAGTCTTGATTTGCCATACAGCTCATATTTTCACACACTCCTACTCATGTGTGCTTTGGGAGGCAATACCAAGCAGAGGAGTAGAAACCAAAGGCAAGGGCTGAACCATACCTGATAGACTAAGGCTAGTAGATAGCACTGGAAAAGGTTTAGCATGTTCACCTCTACTTTCAGAGGAATTCTGTCAGAGAAGGGCTCACATACTTGGAAATAAGCCCAGATCCTGCTTTCCGTTTGTCCTGAACAGCACAGACTACCCCCAAGACAAAATTTTTATTGTGTTCAACTATTATTTGGGAGCCAAATTCTGAAATCTTAACTCAGAGTCATACTATCTCTCAGATTTACTTTTAGGCGTTGAGCTATATCTAGAGTTTAGAGCAGCCAACTTCCTGCATTACAGTATTTATATTCCAGTGCAGAGCCTCTGGGCCAGCTCAAATCAAGACCAGTAAAGCCAGGTGACACTTTTACAGCACAGAAAGAAAGCATACACTCCATACTTCCACAGGAACATGAGCATCCACAGCCAATGAGTGAATTTTGTTCACTTGCATATTGGGCTGGGAGTGAGAACTGGAGTGGAAGTATTTTGAAAATACTACAAAAGGAAGTGATAATCAGGACATGAAGTCCTTAGGAAGGTCTCATCTGCCTTCAATAAATTACTTTTTGCTATCTTAAAGAACTGTACCTTGAAGTACTTGGAGCAGCTAGCTGAAGCTTGTTGTCCTGACTGCATTTGGACAGGGGGAAAATAAAAGCAAAGAAAACGAAGCAAAGCAATGTCAAACTCTGCTTCAAGTGTCTCTGAACTGGATGTGGTATGAGAGAAAACTAATTAACAATTAGTTAACTAATTACAGAAAGGAAGAATGGCATCACTGGAGTATACTCTGGAGAAGACACCAGCATTTCATGCAGTGACTGTGTGCAACAACAGCAGCTGGAAACCAGTGGCTGGAAAACAGTTGATGTTAAAACACCAGGCAGTCTCAGAGAATGGCTAGCTGTCCTTACAATGAGAAGAGAGAAAGAGAGAGAGATAGGGAGAGAAAAGAAAAGAAAAGAAAAGAAAAGAAAAGAAAAGAAAAGAAAAGAAAAGAAAAGAAAAGAAAAGAAAAGAAAAGAAAAGAAAAGAAAAGAAAAGCGAAGAAAAGAAAAGAAAAGGGGAAAAAGAAAAAGAAAAGAAAAGGAAAAGAAAAGAAAAGAAAAGGAAAAGAAAAGGAAAAGGAAAAGGAAAAGAAAAGAAAAGAAAAGAAAAGAAAAGAAAAGAAAAGAAAAGAAAAGAAAAGAAAAGAAAAGAAAAGAAAAGAAAAGAAAAGAAAAGAAAAGAAAAGAAAGAAGAAAAGAAAAGAAAAGAAAAGAAAAGAAAAGAAAAGAAAAGAAAAGAAAAGAAAAGAAAAGAAAAGAAAAGAAAAGAAAAGAAAAGAAAAGAAAAGAAAAGAAAGAGTAAAATTTTCTTTGATGGAGAGAGAAAAAAGGTGAAAGTTCAGAAGAGCCTGTGCTAGATTATCCAGGGTTGAAGAGGTAATTTAGAGCTGCAAACACTGACTGGGTTCCCTGTGCAACTCTGGTTTAGACTAGAAGAAGACAGAATTTTGCTGCATTCTGAAGGTGACAGAGGCTCCTGAAAGGGAACTACTCTTTCCTAAAGTAAAAAGATTTGCTAACCAACAGAAGCTGCCCAGTCCAGACAGAAGACATCATTTCCTGGATTGCTGTCTCAAAGAATAAATCTGGCATAAGAAGTTTCCACTCCTTTTCTCCAGAGACTTGTCCACAACTTCACTGAACTGTGCCTTGAGTTCTTTTCCACAGAAGCCAACTGGAAGTGGTTGTGCTTAGCTGAGGAACAGTGCACAGAAGCCTGAGTTCAGTCAAAGGATGAAGCAAACTGGTGTCAAAATTGTAGGCTCTGACTAGGACATAGTGTGAGGCTAAACGTATTGAAAGCAGTCTGGCCGGAGTAAGAGCATGCACCAGGACAGTATCATTAAAAGAATTAGTGTGAGGAGTAACTCCTTTCTTTCTTAAACATCTAAACATTTGTATCACAAAACTTTAAACTGACTTTGCTACTGAGGCTGGCATCACACAAATGGTGCCGTAAGATGTACAATGAGGGGACAGATAATATTATGCCACTGAAATTTATGATTCTGTTTTAACAATGTCCATTAAAACAAAACAAAACAAAACAAAACAAAACAAAAAACAAAACAAACAAAACAAAACCCTCGGGCAGAACAGAATGTGGAGCTCGTGTTAAACAAATGTATAAACACATCACGTGGAGCTACACATGCTCTGGCAAACAGCACAGGCCAAGGAAATGCCCAGCATTCGAGAAGCAATACAGCTGTAAAGGATTATGGCACTGTGTAACAGAGTATGCAACACCACCACGTGGACAAAGGCGATGGCAACAACACTCACTGTGAGGTCAGAGAAACTTTTTCAGTAGCCTGCAAGCAAATCAATTCATGAACATCCAACTGACTGCAGGAAAATGTGCAAATGTGGTGCCAGAAATACTGGTAATAGTACTAAGGAGGAGCTACGGAAATAGCAGTGACAGCTAGAGCCAAGCTTCATGAAACTAAGGATATGAGTTTAAAAAAACATAAACCCGAGTACAATGCAATCTGTTCTAGCACTCTCTGGATACACACTGGTAGTTAGAAAGCTGTTCATATGATTTTCAAACCATGCATGTGAGTGTTCATTAGTCTGCTTGAAATGGAGTAGGCAGGGAGCTGACCTTTTCGGAAAGCAGCACAGGAAGCAGGTGGCACCAGGTTCGTGTTGAGGGGGTCAGGGCAGAGGGGGTGTGCTGTGTTACAATGAGCCATCCAATTGAAACCTGTATGGTGAACAAAAACCTCTCCAGCTCCAGGTGATTGCTGGAAAGCATACAGCTCTCCTCAGCCATGCCTGAGGACAAAGGAAATGCAGAAGAAATAAAGGATGATACTCCTAATTAAGGAGGCAGAGGATATGTTCATAGGGATGAATATAGATTTCCCAGGAGATTCAAACAATCTCTGCAGACCAATGCAGTTCTCATAAAAACATTTGTGTTACAGTTCTGGTGACCAACACAAACAGTAGAGGTTACCTCTAGGGCAATAAACTCAGAGCATAACTCAGATATGCTGCCAAGGTATTCTTGCATTTAGGAGCTAGGAAGAGGAATATGCAGGATCTCTTTCACCTGGCAGAGAGGGTCTGCAGACAAGACAGATTTATACCCTAGCTGAATTACATCCAAGAGAATCACAGCATAAAACTAAAAATCTCATAGGCCATCTTGCTTTGAGCATTGGTAATTCAAAGAGTTTCCATGTCCACTGCTTTAAAAAATCATTAAGAAAGCCATAAATGAGATAAAACTACCTAACTGGTATTTTCCCATTTTAATTATTTCCTAATAATTTTATAGGAATAACATTTCCTTCTTTCCCTAATAAGTGGTTAATTTTCTAGAGATACTTTATGCATTAATGTGTTACAATTCTCTCTGCATTTGTTGTTGTCCAACAACCATTTTAACTTACAGAGGAATAGTCACTCCCCCTTTTCCCTCTTCACCATAATAGCAAGTTTCCATTTTCCACTTAGAAATATTTTTAAAGTAGCAGCCGTAAGAGAAACAAAACAACTGGTACCTTTTAAACTTCAAATTTCCAGCTAATACAGTATTCTCTGGAGTGCTTACATTCTGTGGTTTTGAATGCCTTTCACATAGCAGAGATTAGTTACTGGACAGTGACTCACCAGGACACTTGGCTGCAGTGTGTTGCATTTTGTAATGGGAAAGGAGATGAAGACACAATGTGAACTCTTTTGCTTTTTTGCTTTTACTTTGTGCAATAACCCTCATTCTGCAAAATTTCACACATGGTGTTGTCTTTAAACAGGAGACTATACCTTGTGTTGAATGAAGATGTAGCACCATACTCAATCATCAAGACTTTGTGGGATGAGCTTAAAAATGAATGTTTTTCTCTAAAATAAGTTATGCAAGGAAGATAATTTCATACCTGAAGAGCTAATGGCTCTCTATGTCCATAGCATACACCCAGATACACACACAAAGTGTTTACCCTCTTGGCTCATACAGAGAACTCTCTGTGAGGAGACTAATTCTACTGAAAGCAGAGGGATGCTCATAATCCCTGTGCCACATAGAGGCCCCACAGGATCACTCTCAGTATTGGCCAGTTTTTGGCACTGGTGAGACAGGAGCCTCCTTGCTTCCTGTCTTTCCAGTTCTCATTGCGGTCATTTACACAAGCCAAGGCTGCACAGGGAGGAGTGTTTAGCCCTTGCACTACAACATGTTTTCAATTCTTCATTTTTGCACACATTTCTTGTGGGCCTCCAGCAGTGCCAAGTGGGGGGAAAGCACAGGTAGTAATCAATAACTGGTCTGCACCAAAATAAACTTGATCATTTCAGTCCCATTTAGCAAGAGCACAGAATGACACTGCTACATGCTTTCTCCCTTCCAGTGACCTTCTGATTTGCTAGGGAAAAAGAGAATTTATTCCTTAGCTTTCCTATATTTAAGGTTCCTATATATACAGTAACCTGAAGCAGCCCCCAGGAAATTTTTCATTTTCCATTGTATTTATCTAAGAAATAAAAAACTGGTGATGCAACAGCACCGTTTTTCCAGAGAAGAAATTAACTGCTCAGACAGAGTTACTTCTGTTAATAGCAGGTAAGCAGGGCTTGATCTTTAATTCAGACAGGAAATCTGAAGAAGAAAGATATGCAAGGCCTGTGTCTCATTCCATCCATATCCATTTAGTATATGTGCATATTTGGATTATTCATGGTTTTCTGGGGTTTATAAGTGATTTTTCATTGGTCCAAAGACAAATTTTTCCTTCTGCAAATAACATTCACCAGCAGAGCTGTTATGACCAAGATCATGGGTTAAAATCTCTGGCTTGTGCAAATATGCAAATAGTTTACAATCCACTTACACATAAAGATTCCCAACAGAGCATTTCCCTGTCAGAGGCAAATATCTGAACAACAGCAGAGACCTACACTGATGTCTGCTTCCCTCCTGTTGTACGGGATGTTAGACAACTTGAGGAAAATAGGAAGAGGCACTTAAGAGTCTCCACTAATGCAGGGCCCTTTGAGGACCATTTGTTACTTGCTTTAAGGACCACAGAGACTGAGAACTAGGAAGCCAGACTTGGTCTATGATACATCTAGTCAAGAATTTTCCAATAAAATTGAGGTTTTAGAGGCTTTTTGAAAAAAAAAAAAAAAGGTTTTGGCATTTTTTATTATGTTGTAATGCCCAGCAGAAGAGCTTCACAGTAGATACACAACAGACACATCAATCCATATGTGTGTGTCCAAATTAGTTAATTTTTGCTGGGATACATGGTTCCAACAAAGCTGCTGTAACATGGAAGTAGGGCTTTACTGCTGCTTGTCATCCACTTGCAGACACAGGGTGGCAAATGAGTCCTGAGTCCTGGCAGGCAAACCAAGCAGCAGGCTGCATGAACAGAACCGAAGGATACACTTCTTATAAAGTAAAAACTTGATCCAAAATGCCCATCAGCATCAAGCCAAGATAAAGCCTAAAATTCCCTTCAGTCTTGGCACAGAGTTGAAAGCTGATGATAGTCCTGCAATTTAAAGCACTTTCATTCCTGTGCCAATGTCCCTGACTCAGGGCAGATGGCAGAGCCGGAAGCCTCAAAGAACTGAGGATTGTCAAAAAAATGGAAAGACAAGAGTGATTTCCACATGAATCGTCTCAGGGAAGTGGCAGCACCTGAAGCTTCAGAAGCTGCAGATCTTACCAAGATTACTGTGGGATCAGGCATCATTATATGTACTAAGTGACTGTCTTTACAGATGCAAGCTGCTGAGGAAACACAGAAATTCATTAACCCCTTGTGAGACAATATCTGGGTAAACATCTCATGAAAAGGCATAAGCTCAAGTGTTTTTCCTGGAAACTGTAGCATGCCCTAGGATGAACTGCACATGTAAGAGGGCCATGATCTTCAACTTTCAGCATGAATGTTTAACCTGCTCTGCAGATACAGCAAAGGACAGAAAGCAGTGCTGACTTAAAAGCCCTCAAAACCAGTGAGCTTTTACCTATTTTACAGGTTTACACCCTGAGAAAGCTTAGGTCTACATTGAATAATTAACTGGATCTTAAAGACAAATCTTCAATGAATAGGTGTGAGTTCAAGATCTATTGTTAATACAGAATTACAGACGTGTCCCTCTCTTTGGTCTACTTTAGAAAAAAATTTGGCTGTTGAGAAAATACAGCACCCAGTGCCCAGCTTAGAAAAATGACCACAAATATTTTAAGAGACTGTATCCAGAGCACACACATTACTGCAGAAGACATCAGTGCTGTGCTGTGCTTGGGAAGAAAGAGCTGAAGCCATTTTCATGGAAAAAAAGACTCATAGTACAATTTATGGTTGGGCAGCTAGTCACACTTTGCATATGGCCCAGGACATGATGACATTTATCCACAGAGGGCTTTCTCTAGGAACAAGACCAGAGTTCAAAATTTCTTAAACTTCCAGATATACAAGGTGGTCCTTAATTTATTATTTTCTTATACTTTTTTTACTTGAACTTACATAAAGCCCCAGACTTTAGCAAGTACATTAAAATGTATGAGGTACTAACTGAGCAAATTATGAACTTCAAATTACTTAGAAGCACGATACAATGTTCTTATTCTTATAATGTCAGTGTTCATACTACTTTGCACTCTGTTCTTTTAACAGTTCCTATAAGATCCAGTTCTTCCCATTAGGAACCTTGTGCTGAAACCTTTTGCTGCAGCCCCCCCCAAAAAATGAATGTTGGTAAATTATGTAAAATGAAATAGGAATTTTTTACTTTACTACAAACCAAGCCATTTGAAATGGGCCAAATCTAAGCTGCAGCAAGGCAATTGGTTAACCTTACAGGAGATAATTACTGAGGGGCGTGAGATAGACCCATCACCTACTTTGATGTCAAAGGGTGGGGCAGACTGGCTAGTCCTGTGAAAAGAATGATATTTCTGTCTCCTGATAGCAGCAGACTCATTATGCAGAGCTGCTCTTCTGCTTGTCCATCCTAGCATACCTGTGATGGTGCAGTCCAGCCTCTGGTGGGCTCCCAGCTTGCTCTGCACCCCAAGGAAGTTTTGAGGTGGCTCAGAGCATGGCACACTGTCCAGCTGCACTCTTTAGGACATACACACTTCTACTAGAAAATACATATTAAAAACCAAAACCAAACATAATTTGTTTCATTGTAGGAATTCCTCAGTGCTAGCAAATGCTATCTCAGACTGAAGTGAAAAAGATTCAAAGTTGTTAAACTCATCACACTGTCATAAGCAAAAATAAACATCTCCAAGTATTAGCTGCTTGAAGCCTAAGACTGACTGGAGATGGCAAGTTTGTTTAATTACAGAGTTCTTTGCATACTGTGCTTGTGATCCTTTTCTCATTGATTTTGGTGGGTATTCTTCCATTAAATGTAGTGGGTGCAAAAGCAGGTAACTGAAGATGAAACTGCTTGAGATATGCAATGCTGGTTTAGCAAAATAGTAACTCCTGTAGCATGAAGGAGTTACTGTTTTATTTAAGTGTATTTGACTGTTGTTTAGAAGTTTGCACAGGCTGGTATTTTTTAATATTCACTTCTCTTATCTCAGAGAATTTTACTGAAAAGTAAATTTCAATAGTCAAATGAGAGACTTAAAAAAAAATTACATTCCAAAACTGACAGTTCTGCAGATTTCTAACATGTTTCTGACTAATGAAGTAGGAAATGACAAATGACTAGCCGTGACTGTGCTGGGTACACTCTTGCCTTTGACCTTGAGAAGAACTTTTCCATCTGTAGCAGTAAAGTAGGAACCTCTTACATGTGGCACAGAATAATGCACTACACAGAGAACGGGCTGTATTTCCTACTGAAGCTAATGTGACTCATGTATGAGTGAAATTATTTTTCCATGCCAAAAATATCTAAATGGATCTTGCACATCCATTTTAAAAACAGACTCCTCCGACATGTGATTGTAAATAAGTGCCTCCAACAATAAGTTTGTAATGTCAGTTTTAAGCACAAGCAAAGATGACTTGGATAGCCAAATAGATGCCATATAAAGTACACCCCAGATCTCACTCCTTCTCTTGTGCCTGTTCAGTGTGGCATTTTCTTTTCACCTCCTTGGAAAGTCTGACTAAAAAGGAGTGGGAAAAAATTTACCTGTGTGGCCTCTATATTCCAGGGACAGAAAATGTGTGGGAGAGAGGAGCTTGACTTCCCATCCTGGCAGTCAGGTGTTTGAGATGTGGATGTTTTTGTCATGTTTTGAAACTTGCAGCTGGGGTGGCTGATGGAGACAGACAGCATAAGCAAGTTCACAAAGGAATCTGTCATGGCTCAGTACATCAGGTCCATGAAGAGGTGTTACAGGAAACAGACAGGGATGTAACTTTTCACATCCCTGACTGAACAACAGTAGATTGCTGGGGAAGACAAGGGGGAGGAACCATGGAAAGAGGTAAGACTTCCACATTTCAAGAAGCCATAGACAGTGCCCTGCTTAATCCCCACCTGCCTCCTTGTAGAGGAACACAGTGAAAGGTGCAAATCGCAGCTCCAGTGAGAGTGGCAGTGGTGCCTTCTTAGGAGTGGGATAAATAACCATAAATGAGATACATACACTGTGCTCCTGCCCCAGAAATACACCATCCCACCCAAGACTGGGTCCTTGCTGAAGGGGATCAGGTAGATATCCCACACATGTGTCTTCAGGGATGTAGAGGCAGGCCAGACAAAGACAGAGGTATAAATTTCCTCTCACCATGAAGAAGTCAGAACTTTTGTCTTCAGTGCTATTATTTCAGCAAGTCTTTTCAGAGGCAGATGTTCCAGGGTGTAATGAAAGAGGTTCACTGCTTACATCTCCATCTGCTTGCGTCACCACCTCACATGTAGTAAAAGGAGACCTGGGGAAGGCAATCTGCAGCTGCAAAACCTAATTTGTTTCATAGGAGGGAAGGTTGGTATCAGAAACAACAAAATCCATTTTGTGTAGTCTACTGGCATGCCTTGAACAGACTCAGGGCATCTGTGCAGTGAAGTCTTGGTGAGTGTATTTGGTGGAAGAGAGGAACCCATATAGTTTTTGAATAATTTTTCAAAAAGCTGCAAGGAAAATGTCAGACATATTTTTTGATTTTTCATCCCTTTTGACTTTCCTACAAACCACATTGAGAATGCACACAGTCTTCCCCTTAGGTGCCATAGACGGATGTCTAAACCCTTTGACTATTACTGGCCTGAGGAAGCTTACAGCTACAGTACACCTGTTCATATAGAAGACCAGATCCAATTTCCTGGAACTCAGCAAACAGTGACACAAAGTCCTGGACAGCAGAGTTGCGGACTAGTTAATTAGATTGGCTTTCATCCATTGTTTTATGAGATGATTTCAACCAGCAGTAAATTCTATAAAAGCTGTTAAAATCTGCCTGAAAGCTCCTTTTTCTGTGGTGTACACTCAGTGCTCATACACTGCCTATTGATACAAATGGCACTAGAACAGCAGTATTAGAGAAGGTTCAAATATAAGAGCTGGACCCACCTTCAAGCACACCTGAGTTTGATGACATTGGGATACAAAAATTTGTTACTTTGATACCCAGCAATAATGGCCACTTTCTAGTTTTTTTTACCTTGCCACTCTTGGTGATTAGTCACACTCAGGACTTTATTAAAATTGATTCTTTTTAATTCAATTAATTATATTAAAAGATGGGAGAAAAAAATGCTCATCTCCCTTGCCCTGAAGTGCTTGGGCACATGAGTGGAATGTGACAGGGATGTTACCTGACAAATTAAAATAAAGAAATTCAAATTCTAAAGTAATTTAGCTGGTTTCACAGCCATGACTTTCCCTCCATTAAAAGTGATTGTGTATTTCATAGAGAAGCAGAGGTTCCTGACATTTCTAGGGCTGTACTTTTCATCTGGATCTAAGAGAAACAGAACTGCACATAATATTCATACAATCAGAACACAGTCTGATTTCATTGCTCAGAAAGTCTGGGTGCTTATCCATCTACATGTCTTTGCTTTCAGGCCTATACACAGGTAGTTGAAGCATGTCACAATCATAGATGTCCTTTGCCTTAACACTGCAACTTTCAATGAAGGTTACTCTTTTAAAACACAGGGACAAGATTTGGTTTTGACAAGATTCCAGGAAGTCAAATTAGAGCCTTTATGGATGTGGATTGTCACTGCTTCTTTTGTTGTTTCTATATTTGTCCACTTTTAAAACAAATTATTTTCTTGTCTTTTATTATTATTACCTCTCTAAAGTCTCCTGCAGTCCCCAAAACTATAAGCTGTAAATTAGGAGGTTGATCTCAGTGGCTATTTCTAAAGCAACCAAGGTATGCAAAGATATTGAGATGACAGAGAGAGGTTCTCCTTGTGCTCTTAGTTTAATAGAGATTTATATAAGATTCCTTACAGCAAGAAAACTTCACCAAGTTTTAGCCAGTCGATACCTCTTGTAGGAAGATATTACATTATCTTACCATCCAGTATCTATGATGGTAATGACATGTCTTACCAAAAGAAACTTTATGTTGCAATGGTGCTCAGAAGTGCTAAATCATTTGCTATGGAGAACACAGCATAGAGCAAGAAGTTACTGTCTGTCACAGGGTGTTTCTACTGCTTTCTAATACTTCTAATTCTCTTGGCTGTTGACTTGGTTTCTCAAAAAACATGTGGTCCCATAAAATGCCTTTTTGATCACCATAGTACAACACAGTGATTTCTGAACATCGGCCTTGGTCGTCTTTGTTTAGAAGGAAACCTCAGCTGTACTTTGGCAACTGAACAAGTTCCACTCAGAGGAGTGAAATTTCTGCTTCATCTCTCTCATACAAAATTTTCTACAAAAGTTACTATTAACTGCAACAAGTCCAGCATTTATCAGTACTACTGCAGCCACTGCTTCACATCATACTTTCTTTCACAAGTAAACAACCAGTAAGGTTCAATTTTCATTTAGCAATTTCAACTTAATTTGTTTGCACTTCTTCTCCTACTGTTTTGTCTCTCAATGAATACCAAACATTTGGAAGAGTTGTGAAATATACTTGAATAAGTCAGGATTTATTTGATCCGTTTCTAAAAGATAAGGTTATTTTCCTGGTTCAGGAAAAAGATAGGTAAGTTTAAAATGTTAGATATTTATATTTTAAAAACGTAAATTAGACTATTTAATGGTAATAGCAATAGATTTTTGTTGGAATCTTAAAGAATTCTCTTTCTTTCATGATGCTACTCAATTGTTGCCCTGCTTATGCATAAATGAAGTTTGCGCAGCCAACAATCAATTTAATTTAATTTAAACAATTCATCTAATTTAAACAATTAATTTAATTTAAATTAAAATGCACCAATTTTAAACCCATAGATGATACAAGGTTACCTTTCTTTTTGATGATAAGGGCATCCCACAGCAGAGCACAGATAAGCTGCATAAAGCATTACTGCCTAGAAACCTGGGAATTTTTCCCCTAAATTTAAAAATACTTTTAATTCCTGAAGAAGATTGTCTATTCTGAAAAGAGAACTTTTCATATTTCCACACACCACCAACTACTTGTGAAGCAGTAATTTGTGCTCCTCATTTTACCACTTGGTCTCACCCTTCAGCTGCTAGGTCTCTCCAGGACCTAGAAACGACTTTGTAGCACAGATTCACCTGCAAAGTCTTCCAAAAATAGGACCATTTCACATCTGGTAATTTTATCTTGGTCTCCTTAATGTAAATTTATGTCAGTGAATTTACTGAGACTCTCAAAAGATTTCATAAGGGCCACTACCTGAATCAAACAGTCACAGTATCACTGATGTGATTATAGAATTAAAACAAGTAACTGGTTATTACAACACCTCCACTATCCAGTCCCACACTACTGGCACACAACTAGCATCCAAGAAGTTTTTTACCTAAGTACCTTAAAAATTAGTCTCAACCAGCTCTTCACTGGTTCAGTTTCCCATAGTATTTTACATTGCAATCAAACTAAATACTAATGAGTAGCATAGCACACATACAAAACACTGAAGCATCTATAAATTATCAACTCAGTATTTTATACTAGTTCACAGAACATCAGAGAACTTCTCTCATTTGCAGACATTATTTCTGGCACAGAAACTACCAGAATGTAGGCCAGAAGCAAATCTTCTGGAAAGATCTTGACATGACAGAAATCTTCACATTACAGTACAAGCAAAATAGTATTAAAGTACAGTGGCTTTCCCCTTTGCTTCAAGTATTTTCAGATAAGTAAGAAGGAAAATTCTAGTACCCTTTATTTATATGATAGCAATTCGATTGCCAATCAAGCACCAGATACTCACCTATGGTGAAGATGCAAGATTTACTGCTGTATTTTACAAAATGTGTTTGTCTCTATCCTTCCCAGACAGTACACTCAGCTCTTTAATGAAGTGGTGTGGGTAGAACAGACACACACCTGCTCTTATAATGTCAAATTTGGCTTCCTGTTTTAGCTTTCTCTTCTTTTCCTGGAGAATCTTTTCATCCCTAGTGAAGCTGTGTGTATTTTGCTGCACTGTGTCAAGAGAAAATTACTGAGACCAGACAAGTTCGTATTAATGAGCCATGGAAGGCAAATACAACAGCATCAGTTATTTCATGAAAAAGAATAATTTTGCTTTCTCATGCCTGCAGGCAGAGAGATGTGAAGTAGTAATCCCTGGAGAACATTAGATTTTTATTTCTGAAATTTAAAAAAATCTTCAAGGATTGTATCATAAGGAAGTATATAATAGTACAAATAATGACCCAAATATCCATATTTCAGTATGTGGGGTAATTCAGCCCCAACGTATCTCAGATTTTATGACTTCCCAGTTCAGAAAAGAAAAGGCCATAGTGTTATTTAATTTTTAATCATTCTTTTACATTTCTCCCTTTTCTATCCATAGACACCTTCCTCCTCCTTGCAGTTCTCCCTCACCAACTTCAAAGCTGGAAATAAAAATATAAGAAAATTGTTGCCACTAATAACACGAACATACTAAAACTGACAAAGGAGAGCACTAAATCAATGAGAAACATGAGTGCAGCAGAAAGAGCAAGCACTGTGTGTTGATATGAAGCTTTAACAAAGGGATCAGGATGCCCCAGTACAGTGACCTATTCCAGAAAGAAGGCAAGCTTGCTTTTGCTCTGAATATCTCTCATGTCCACCACAATCAGATATCTGTCTCATAATATCCTACTAAATTTGAGTTCTTCAAATACCTGAGACTATGGAGACACAACTACAGATTACAGCCTAGACATAGTCGCAGGCATAATGGTGCAGGCTGTTTTTTTGATCAAGACATCAAAATTATAAATCTCTCTCTCACTGGGAGGGTTTGAGTTTTTTTCCTAGAGAAAGGTTATTTTCTAAAAAAAGATGTACAATCATTTCCCAGTTTTGCTTGTCTTCTCTTTTACAGGACACTTTACCTAGAAAACAACATATGGCTATGAATTGGAAATTAACATGGCCCCATGGACGACACTCAGTCCCATCAGATGGGGTTCTGGCACTGGAAAATCACTGTTTGGATGAGTGATTCACCCAGGTTGTGCGTAGTATATTGACAGCAGTGGTTAATAAGCAGCAAAGGAGTTTACTAGGAACTGAATGCTACATCCATGAAAGCAAATAATCTCATCTCCTTGTAACATATGCTGGGTCAGATGCAAGTGCACTCTACACTACAACAGTGAGGGTTTGTTGCGTATTAAAGGTCATGCAGGTTTCCACCCTACAGAAATTAAATGGGCATTATTAACGTGACACAGACATTAGTGAGATGGTTGGCACAAAAAATGTGTTTGGGAGAGAGCCTCTGAAGGCACTCATGAAAACTGTGAAATCTCTACCAGAAAATTGTCTATCAAATTAGACCACTGGCTTGTTTGCAATATAATTAGCAGATACTTATCAAGAAGATGATTAGCAAGCAAAAATCTAATCCTGGACAGAAAAAAGGATAGAGTCTAAAGCATTCTTCAGAAGTTTATGAGTTATTCACTACTATTCACTGGAAGGCCTTTTTTTCTAGTCCTGTTCTAATTTGGAAAAATTCACCATCTGGATAGGTCTACATCCAAGATCAAGGCTTTGCCTTTGCTAAAGTCAATGGAATAGCTGTTAAATGAAAACTAAGATGTCAAAAATCCTTATTATTATTCTGAACTAGAAAATTTAAGCTTTTGTGTTCAAAGTGATTTGAAGTAACCTACTGAAAAGCAAATACAAGGCATACTCATAAGCAAACAGAAGGCTCCATCTCTATGGAGATAAAAACTCTCTTAATAAAACACCTGTTTGTCATAATCCATTGATAGCCTCGTATAGACTGAGGAAATATATATTAAGTATTTGCAGGTGTTTAAATATATTTTATTTATATATATTTAAATATATTTAAATATATTTTAGTGCTGCTACCTTTAGCTCTCAATCTGCCTTTCAGAAATACAGATTAATTTGCAATGTTCCTTGCTCCATCTCAAAATTCATGTTTTCCTGTGGCTCACACCTAAGTGCATTAGTATCAGGTCATTATCACTCCACACCAGCAGTTTAACTACTGAGCTGTGGAAAAGGAAAAGAGAAAATTGAACTCTTGTTACATCAGGGATAGAAAAATCAAGTAACAAAAGTTTACTCCAGAAGCCCTAGTCACAAGTGTACAGACATATTCAAAGTAATGGAGCTGCATTAATGTCACTTTGGAGGATTCTTCATCTCCCCACATACCTCTGCAAGTTACATAAAGTGACTCTATTATCCAGAATTACTTCAGAGCAAGTCCATTCACATCAACACAACAAAGCACAGTGCAGTGCTAAACTGTCTCTCTCTAAACAAGTCACCCAACCCTTTCAGCCTTGTTGGCTGAGTCTTGACTGTTAAAGCTACCAAGGACACAGAAAGCATTTGGCAATATTCAAAGCAAGTGATCAAGTAGGACAGTGGGCAGTACAAAATTAATAACAGCCCTTATCTTTCCACCTACACTGCAAATCACAGAGATAAGATTTTTTAGACAGAGGACTATTTGCTGAGATCTGAAACAAATAATCATTTAGGTCAGCTTGGAGACAGCAAGAGTGTCGTTTTAATTTGTACCAAGACAAAAAACAAACAAAGTGCACCAGATCAAGTGACAACAAGACAAACACACAAAAAGACACAGGCAGGGATGATGGATCCTGGGTGAATGGAACAAAATAGAACAAGGAAAGAAATGGACTTAGACAACTACAGCAGAAGCAGCTGCACATTTTAACTTCACTGTGACAATCTGGTCATAAGCCAAGGACAGTCATCCTCACTCTCTGAACAGCCAAAACTGCCATGACTATATAGGGAACAGGTTTATTCTCCCATTCTGACAAGACTCACCACCAGTTCAGCTATATATATTTGCCATGTAGCTGGCTGTGGAAATGCCACGAACAAGTTCTGAACAGCACATTAACAGGGACAATAAAATTAAAGAGCACTACCGCTATTACTGGAGAGCTAATTTTGAGCTCTAAGTTTAGACAGCTTGCAAGGTATGATTAAGCAATAGTTGATGCATAATGCAGTATCATAATTCCAGCATCCATTGATCAAGCGCCTTATGGCTTTAACTCAAAATGCCTCCAAACCAATAAGGAAAAAGAAAAAAACCAGGAGAACTGAAAGAAAAAAATAGACTGGAAAAATTCTTAGTGAAGCTGAATCAGCTTTACTACTTGACTTTTTTGGTTTGAGTTTGGTCTGTAACATCTGGGCTTGTGTTTTGAAGAGACAAAGCCAAAGACAATGCTGTGTGAAGGACCATAAAGACCAGCTCATGCCTCAGGACCAGGTGCAAGAATGTCAGAAGGTCACCAGCCTTATGCAGCACCCAGCCACAACTGTCTCTTTACCATGTTGCATCTCCTTCCTTTTCTTACAAAGCTGAACTGAAGGGAGGTGGTAAGAATTAGTCAAGAAAGAACATTCCTGCCTAACCAGAGCCCAGAGCAGCAAATGCAGTTTTGGAAGCAGGAACAATTGCCACTGTTCTCAAGTTTTAGAATATTTCTACTCCACTTATCTCCAGGCTCACTGCTGTAGTGCAGTCACTGTGCTGTTATGATGCTGTGCCTCATTGATCTTGGACAAGGCAGCTAGTGAGACCAGACTGCAGGTTTGATATTGAAACAGTTGGGAAATCTTACCCCTAAGCCCAGACCTCTTTTAAACCTTTTCCTGCAGTGCAGGTGAGCTTATTTTGCATATGTGTCTATTGTTTAAGCTAAATATAAACCTAATGAGCAAATGCTGATAAGCAGAAAGTAGTATTTAACACTTGAAAGGACACTAGGAAGGATAAATTAGACTGGGAGAGGTTAGACCAATGTATATGAATTACAGATAAACCTATAGGGAATTACAAGGAAATTTACTCATGCAAGGTTTTGATGATGGCAGAAATCACAGGTCTCACAGCGTACACAGAAATGTGTTAGTTTCCTGTTTCTGATCCACATAACCATCTCCCACCCACAAGAAACCTTGTGATAACTTGACTTATAAGGACTGAGTGGTAATGCACTTAAGAATCCTTAACTGCTGAAATCCCTGTACTGACAGTCAGGATAATCTCAGCTGAAACATCCCTCCATTACAGCATTACATTTGCAAAAAAAACAACATGTGCATAACTTATCTTTTTCCTTTTTCTGTCAATTAAAAAATTGAGGAAAGTACAGCAAATCAAATCAAGCATAATCTGGAAGATATTAAACAGGGTTTTTTAATGCAGTCGGGGATTTGTTCTTTTAGAAAAACTCCATTGTTTTGCTTTAAAGACTAAAGTGAAAGATAAATTTTAGTTTAAAAATTGGCACAAAAAATCAGCAAAAACCAGATGATTTCTTGAAATATTTTTATATTGTCACATCCATCTCTTGTCAGTGTAGTCCCAGATGAGATGTATTTCAATTATACATGCAATACCACAATGCATACTTTCACCTTCTTGCTTTCACCCACACAGTGACCTCCACAGCTGCTGCAGTCTCTTCCCAGTTAATGTATGGCCAAAAAAGTTTATAGACAGCCTTTTAAAAAAAAAAAACATTTTTTTACTACCACCATTCCTACCCCAAATTTGGAGTTAAGGCTGTGATTTCTGAGAAATTGTGTAAGCACGCTGTAGTGACTGTGTAATTCCATTGGGAAAGGTTTGTCTGCAGGATGGGTTAATATACCCATTTCTTTGTCAGGCACAGCTAACAAAATGCTTCATCAGAAGTGGTCATGACAACTTCAGCAGAACACCCAGACACTGTTTCAGAAGACTTCTCTCATGGAAGATATCCTACTTACCACGCTTGGCATAATGACAAAACAGCAGTATTGAATGAACCATAGGGTATTACCAAATTATATCAGTAGTGTCTACTTGAGGACTGAGTTGCAGCATAAGCTCTGTCAGTAAAAGGTAGCTGTCACACAAGAAGGAACATCAATGCAGCTGCAGCATGACCTCACGTGGTCAAGGGAAAACAAAACACCAGAGCAGACTGGACAAATTGGCAGGTTTAAATAACAGGCAGGAAAAGGCTTTTAGAGAAGATATGACATTTATTTTTGAGCAGATAGGTAA
Source organism: Eopsaltria australis (assembly GCA_034509425.1). Taxonomy (NCBI): domain Eukaryota; kingdom Metazoa; phylum Chordata; class Aves; order Passeriformes; family Petroicidae; genus Eopsaltria; species Eopsaltria australis. The sequence continues at coordinate 103,104 of JAVTVJ010002590.1, forward strand.
AGAACACAGCATCTGAATCTAAAAAAACTGAATTATCCTCCATGGTTATTCAACTTCATTTGAGTTATATTCAATGGTTAGTTATGGACAGCAAGTCCTGTAGAAATAATGCATAGAATCATGCATAAACTCAGAAAATTACTTTGCCACCTGAACTACTTGTTACGTGTGTATTCTCCATTTCAAATTTGATTATACTCCATTTTTTCCTAGCAGTATTTTCATTGTTCAGCAGCAATGGTCTGAAAATACGAACCAGATATGGCTCACAGAAAGAAGTAGTTCCATCTCTTTGTAAAGCATGGATTGTGGGGGTGGGAGATATTTAAGGATCTGCTTTTCTATTTACTGTGCATCCAGACTTCAAAGGGGCACGGCAGAGCATCTGGTAACAAAAATTGAATTCAAGAATTGAATGCAGAAAATTGGCAAATTGTTCTCTTTGAAAGCATGAAAGCTGAGGAGAAAATTAATTTATAATTGCATTTGAATACACATAAAATATGTTGATTAAATTCAAGAATAGGATTTGATAGTTAGAAGATAAAACGCCAAAGTTTAACCTCAAATACAAAATAACATTACAATTTGTACACAGTATAAAACAATATAATAATAACAGTTTTGATGTCTGCAGTCACTCTTATTTATGTAAAAATATGTAAGCACGATGAATCAGCAGCATTTAACTGCACAGAGTTCAGGCCTGCAGAGCTTTGCTTTGAAGAACAAAAAATATTCAGTTTAGAGATGCAAAAGTTCAACAGCAACATCAAATTCTATAGCCTTCTAGATAAAGTCAAGCATATTTTTAGAAGATTTCTGAACCAGTCAAGAGCTAAAATAACTTTTAGCACCCTGTTTGAACTTAGTGCAATTTATTTTGAGACATAAAAATAAAATAAAAAATAATGTTTTTTAAGATTCTAAATATAGAAGGTTTATTCCAGATGGAATATCTGAAAGAACAAAGGAATAAGTTGCATAAACCTTCAAGAACAACAACAACAAAAAAACCACCAAAAAACAAACAAACAAACAAAAATGAATGCTGGCAGTTTGCTATTGACTTTCAGTAAATTGTTACATTTTGACCAAGAAGCAAATGGGTGTACACAGAGATTTATACCAAAGTAGCTATATTTGCCAGAATACACAGTTTTCCTCATTTCAGCCCCTTTTTGGTACTTAGACCATTTTAAGCTTCATTCAATCAATTGAGATAAACTGAAATCAAACAGCAACTCTTAAAACCAAATGAGAGAATGTCTATGCTGACTTGCTGAGTTTTCTACCCTAGTTAAAGATCATTCATCTAATAAAATCAGATAAAATGTGTGTATCCCTACACTGATGTCTCCCTTCCTCTTTTGCTTTTTTTAGTGATGGAGCATACCAGCTTGGTTTGGGTATTTCTCTACAATTATCAAAATTTATTCCTATAAAAAAATTATATTTACAGTGTAATTTTCTGTAATCCTATTGGCCTGGAAATAAGAGAGATTTTTCTAAGAACTAAATTAATGAGAAAAAGTCCAACTTTCCTCTCATTCTGGAGGATTGCAGGTAGACCACACAGACCCAAAAAACAGCAGCAGCACCTTCAAGTGAGCCCTTCCAGTTGCTCGACTTCTAACTTGACAAAGAAGCTGCTGTCCTTTATGTGTTTAAGTCTATTGAGTCGAAACCATATCTATTGAGACATTCAGCTGTGGTATTTGGTGCTGAAGAAGGAAATGCACAGAAGCCTCATGCACTGTTTCTCTTTCCTCCATCACTGCAACTCCAGCCAGCAAAGATCAGCACTTTGGGGAAACAATGGGGAGCTGGCTGACATTGACCAGGGCTGATGCTTATTCAGAAAAACTATAGACAACTAGTACCACATGAGGCCAGAGTGAAGCCACTCCAATGTACTCCTTTAGGCCGTGTCCAGTGAATTAAGAAAACACTTCATCCAGGAAACACTTCATCCTGATGCCTGCCTTCAAGGATGTCTGTGGCTCCTCCCTGGCACTGACTTGTCCCAGGACCACTTCAAGGACACAAGAGGGCAACAAGAGGGTCTGCTATGAGAGCACAACAGCAAATCCAGTTCTTAGGAGCAAGTGTTTAAAAAGAACAGTTTCAAATAAGTTGAATTCAAAGACTTTGGGAAATAATCATAGAAGTGTGAGAAAAGTGTGAAAATCTGAGTAGGACAAGAGGGAGCTCTTAAAAAAACCATGGTGCTTGCCAAAAGGCCAGTGGCAGGGAGGTGTTGAGTACTGTAGCCCCTAACAACTTAAACATTGCAATCTGGAATGGATTGGACATAAGAATTTAAACCCTCAGTATCTACTGTTGGAGCTTGATAATCTCCTCTTTATCAAAATTTCATTTCTGTATGATTTGAATAGTAGAAGCAAACATCTGCAATGTACTCTAAAAAACAAAAGAAGTGAAAAACAAGGATGTGCTAACTTAACACCACCTGGTTAGTGCATTTCTTTTTCCAGTACTACATATAATTTCAAGCTAAAGAAAAAAGGCATTGAGTAATAAAACAAGTTATAATAGGGAGCACAGGAACTAGAACATAAACTGACTTGAGCAGCAGAGTATGAAATTCTAGAACACATTTACTGGACAGACATAAAATGTGCTTGTGAGATTTAACATCATTATTACCACAAAGGGTCCAAACATTTGAATGTTCTCCTCTTTTTAGTCTTCTACAATAAATTAATAAAGATGTGGGAAAAATAAAATAGGAAAAGAAAAACCCATTTTTCAATCTGTTCTTGGGATTTGTCTTCCCATTTTAATAATTCTCTTCATTTTTGTAGAACTTAGCTTTATGCTCAAACAACAGAAAATACAATCAACACAAAAGACTGCCAGTAGAGACCTGATCTTCCCTGCAGCCTCATTTATCTTCACTGATACCATGATTCCCACTTGGCAAACTACTGGGGTACATGCCTAACTTACTCCTGTGAATATCTCAGTTTTGACATACTGACACACTTTGGGACATGACATCTGTGTTAGTGCATTATCTAAGCAGAGCCTAGGCTTTGTTCAAAACAAGCTCCAAGAGCCAAAACCATGAAAATTAAGTGCAATTTCCATAACAGCAGACATCTTAAGTCAGAAATAAACAAAGCACAGTGGAAGAAATACTTCATTCAGTTGTTTCTGATACTGCTGGCAAGAAAGAATTGTCTGAATATTTTACAAGGAAAGATTGCATGCAAAATTCAACAACTCTGCGAAAAATAGCACATGAAGCCAGCCTTACTTGATGCTAGATGTGCAGTAAATGGAAGAATATACTATGCTTTCTCTCACAATTACAGTATTTTAAGGAACTCATCAGTAGTTCGGAGAAAGTTTTTAAAGTTCATTCTGTTCAGAATTTTGCTTACTTTATGTACTTTTAGTATTACTGTTCACTCATTTTTACTGAGATACATTTTCATGACTTTAAAGCAAGCACTATTAACAGTTCATCAAGTCCTCAGGACTTACGTCAACAACCTGGGAGAAAAGAATGACAAGAAGAGAAGGCATACAGGTCAGGAGAAGAAATTTCTTCCGAATTATTATTTCTCTGTCTTCACACCATCTGCTTCTTCCATAGCTCCACTTACCTACATTTTGTACAGCAGTGATTCTTATCCACATGATTACTCTCTACCTAGTAAAGACCTCCTTCTTTCTTTTTTTTTGGTTTTTTCTTATTTTTTATTTTTTGCTTTTTTTTTCTTTTTTCTTTTTTCTTTTTTTCTTTTTCTTCCTTCACTGAAACAAAATAAAAGGATTTGAGAAGAAACAGAAGCACATTCATCCAGCTAAAGACACTTCTCACAAAACTGGGGGCAGTATGCTGGCCGCACCTTATTTACATAGTTTCAGTGGTAAAAACTTCAAAATCAGAGCCTACTCCAGAATGAAGGGATAAGGAGGCACAAAAAGGTCAATATTAACTATCTTTTTTGTGCTATTTATGGACACATAGAAATGTTTCATAACTAGGGCTTTGCCACAGACTCCTGGATAATTGAAAAGGTGAGGTTTTGCCAAAACACAATGAAATCTCTGCTGAACACAAGGCAGTGTATTTTGGGAGAGAAGTCTTTGAAAAAGGGAAAAGTAATACCATAAAGTTAGATTCCTTTCGTGTCCTGGTTTTCTCCTGTGATACTCTGAGCATTCTCCATTTTAGGAGTACAGTGAACAGTAAATATATCAATAAATACAAACACATAAATTAAAAATTAAACTACTAGAGCAGTCTCTGATTTGGTTTCAAACAGAAAAATCGTTCAGTGTGGATCTGTAACCCTTCAAGTACTCGACAATGTAAAATTCCATTATCAAAATGATATGTCATTTAGAAATTAAGCCATATTCTGCTATTCTTATAGACTACAAGAAAATTAGCCCTTTGAGTTCAGTTGATACATTACAAAACAAATTAATGAATCTTCTTCATTCATTCATACCTAAAAGCTTCTCCTTTTTTCCACTGTTTCTACATGGAAACTGAATCCCCCACCATATATACAGCTGGCATGGTCCTCTGTGACATCTGTTCCAGCAGGGAGCACAAAGGCTCTGGCAAGGTCAAGGAGATGTGCTAGCTTGCAGTATGCTGTGCTCGATGGCATGGCTCTAGGGCAGCACTATGGTATCTCTTCATGGCGAGACACAAAATATCCTCCTCACACAGGTATCACATGCATGAAGTGTCTGGGTATGCCAGACACCACAGGTACGCCTCCTCTGTACTAAAAAAGATCTTGTACAAAATGGTGGCAGTGGCTTTTATGGAAGCTTCAGAGTTGGTGCAGAGTTCTATAACTCTTTCCAGGTCCTTGAAAGTCCCACAAAATATCTGCCTCTGTTTTTAAACCTGGTCACTGTTGCCCTCTTCAGAGAAGATGCACAGCTGCTGGCTTGCTTGAAGACTCTGGAGCAGGGGTAGCACAACTGAAAGCAAGTAACCCAGCATGTTTTCTCCTTGGCTCAGAAGCACCTGGAGCAATAACACCAGCTGGACAAATACAAGAGCTTTACTAAAATGTTATTGTGGAAAGCCAGCCCACACAGAGATAAATGCTGAGATCAAGCCTCTCAGAGGAAAGAATGACAAGTTAGGAGATGAAAGCAAAGTAGCAGGAAAGAAAAGCTGGAAAGGAGGCATAACCACTGATACTTTCTACTGTAAAACTCAAAATCAAGATGAGTTTTATCCTCATTTAAACTTGATAGAAACTAAACACACCCAGGATATAATCCTGTGTGGGTACAATATCGGGGGACATCAACTGCTATATTAACCTGTCACGCAACAAAGGTGAGAACTTCTAAACTGGCTCCCAGGTAAAAATCTGACGTCAAAGGCAGAGAAAGTATCTTGCTCAAGAGGAGAAAAACAACTGGGAAAAATATCCAGAGGAACAGTATTTGCTTAATGTAAATAACCTTTGACTTCACTAACAAGAACACAGTGCAGGAAAAAAAAAAATGTGGCAAAGCCACAGAACTGATTTCCAACATTGGTTTTGAAAGCTTTACTGTGTTTTCAAAGATTCCTTACCATACTGATACAAATTTGACACAGTGATGGATGGCTACAGAGGCAAGGAGTCAAGTGTAGTATGGTGGTTAGAAAAAGTGACATGAACTTCTTTTCTCTTAAGTTCTGCTAGTGACTTCTCAGGTGATACTGGGTAGATAAATTGTTTAGCTTCTCAGTGTTTCATGTTCTTTACCAATGAACTGAAGAGACACTTTTTATTAAAAGTACAAGAGCTCAGCATTACTATCATCAATTTTCAGCCTTAGCAGCTTTGAAAGCCATAGATGCTGGACAATAGGTTCAACTCAGAAGAGCAGAATTTCAATATGCTGTGCAAGAGACTTAGATATTTGTCAGAAGGGCTTTAATGTTAAGACACACTAGAGATGCACAGCACACTCCCATGGTACAGCCAAATGCTCCTTCAGTCATTTTCAAAGTCAGGATAAAATAACTCACAATATTTTAAAATCAAAACAACTTGCAAGGTTGCAGTTTACCTTACTTAAGCAACATAAGAAGCAGAATGGTACATTTTCTCTTAAGAATTGTGAGGTTTTAGTCACAGATTTGTACTTAAAATTAATTAATCTCTTTTTCACAGCTAATTTAAATATTAAATATACTCAAATACACAGCTAGGAAATGCAGCAGCACAAATGATAGGTATTTACTTTTTAAAAAATTAAACAAATGACCTGCTGGCCATGAAACTAATGTCCCTGTGTTCCTAATCGCAGCAAAAATACTCAATGAGAGAACTTAAAGAAAACTAAGGGGGTTTGGATAAGGCATTGCATTCCTAGAAAACAAACAAATGGGTCCACTCTAAGTACAATCAGACTTGTGATAACTACAACTGCACCAGAGCAAAGAGCAAAGGGATTGCAGTCAGTGTCAATTAAATCAAAAGTGATTGATTAAAGGCTAAACAATTGATTAGAAAAACAGTGCAATAGACTTGAATGTCGCCCCTCTACCAACATAATCCTCTGCTCCTGAATTTCCTCACGTATGCAAATTGCTTCCTGATTATAAATGAAGCTTTTCATCTATAGGGATAAATGAACATTAGAGCCAGATTTGCTTTCTGAAGTTCTAAGATTTTTTTCACTGAAGTATCCCAAAATTTGCTTTTATATGCAGCTTAGAATAAAGGAAAAGTGTGGTGAGGGAAAAAAGCTTGAAGGAAAAATTGAAAGGTCTGCAGAGAGAAGAGTATTGATCTTGCTCCTGGTGCAGCCATGGAAAAACTTCTCCTGTTCCCTCTCTAAAGTTGGATCAAGCCCAAGGACTGACTGAGCTTAAAAGAATGTTCCTGTTTGGAGTACTTTCACAGTAGACGGCACCAGCTTTATCATCCAAACCACCTCTCAACCATGGCTAGGACCTCTGAATTCCAGTGACTGAAGTAGTTCACCACATCAGAGGATTAATAACATTAAAAACATAATGTTTTCTCCCTGTGATGACAAGGCATGCCGTGAACCACTTTATTTCCCATAGAAGCAAAGGAAGCACTTCACCCAAATCTTGCCTGTTGCCAATCCCAGATGTTCAGGTTGCGTTCTGACAGGGACTAAATCTGCCCTGGTAAAATGGGAAGGTACCCAAAAGAATAGTTTTCATCAAGGGTAATACAGACCTTGGAACAATCATATCTAACACATTCTAGACATTGTTTAAAACTATCTTCTTCTCCTGTTGTTAACAAAGGCAATAACCCCTAAATACATCCTTAAATTTGAAGGTTGTCAGGCCCTGGGCACATGTTTACTAGAAAGAGCTTGTTAGTCCACTTTACTTTGAGACCCACAATAGCAACTAACACATCTCAGGCTGAGATTCATGTGTACTCTTTATTTCTACAGCTCCTTTGAGCAAATTCTTCAAGGTTTTAAAAAAGCAGCCATATCACACCAGAGAAACTGTAAATAATGGCTACACACCACCAAGCAGGATGAAAACACCTCCTATGTCATCTCAGTTCCTCCACTGATTGAAAAGAATTTCCAGGCCTATGAATATGCAAAAGCTGTGACACAGCACAGATATTACGACTACTTGCACTGTAAACAATGGAGTTAGGATTATCTGAGCAGGATGGTATGCAAAAGAATAAACAGAGAACTACAAGCAACAATTCCACCATCCCTCTTTGCTAATGTGGCATTCTGACATCTTTTCCATGTGTACTCTCAGCGATTCTCACTGTATTGTCTCACATTATATTTTTGTGCCTTATCTCAATGAAATAGTAATGTTGCCTGTACTAAGCAGAGGTATGTTATTTTCTGTAAAGAAAAGAATGAATTACATGGCTCTTTCTTTAGAAAGATTTGACTATAGTAACTCAGGGCTTTGAAAACCTACATATATGCTGATATACTCAACTTTTCACTGAAAACTCATTATGACATCATAGCATTTAGAACTCTAAACAGTTTTTAAAACAATTCTGAGAAAGAAAAACAATTGCAAGTAAAAATAGCTGAAGCGGTACTTTTTTCTCTGCATCTATACTTGAATATTTCTAGCTCTAATCTCCTTAAAATGCAGATTATGTTTCACTAGGTTTTGAAAAATTCCACCTAATAAGTAATGCCTAATGCTTATGCTGCACTTCATCAGTTGAATTCTCTTCTGACACAAATGCTGAACAGGTCCACAAAATCACCAGACAACAAATCACTTCTTACTTCATTTTGGTTTTTAATGTAGGCTTAGGGTTATGTTTATTATTCCATTATGCACAACATATTTATATTCTGCTTTATATTTCTTTTACCGTTTGCTCTTCCACTTGCTAGAGTTCATAACTTTGTTACTTACATGAACGTTTTGAAAAAATTAATATGAATTTTTTTGTAATCCTATTTTCTAATGCTTCAGAAGAGCATGAAAGAAATGAGAAGTTTGAGGCACAAGCTCTGTCTCACAACAGTACACAAAGCAATCCGGAAAACTCCAGTGTACATCGAATATGTTTCATACAATTAAACGTTTAAGTTTTCCCAAAAGGAAGGGAAATGGTCAGCTTACAACTTAGTTTTCACTCATGTTTTCTTTCTGAAACCAAATGAGATTCTGGCTGGCAGAGGTCTTTCTTGAAGGACTGGGTTTTGCCATATATGTATTTATAAAATATCCATACATAAGGAAGCCTCTTTGCACAGGTTTCCTCTACACACACCCAAGCACTGATGATGCTGAATGCTTCACAGGACTTAGCTTTACTGTGTTGACTCAGACAGCTAGGAAACAGCAGAATCAACCCTGGACCTCTCTCTGACATCACTCTTTGAACAATACAGGAGACATGGAGAAAATATGAAGTTAGAAAAGAGTAAGAAGAGGACCTTTACATTTTTGACCAGTGGTAGTAATTATTTTCCTTTAAATATTGAGACTAAAAAGTCTGAAAGTGTAAAGGAAGATCATGAAGCAGAACTGTGGACAGAGGCACAGCAAATAAGAGACTTTTCATTTCCAGGCCTTCCTAGCATTAGGAAGTCTCATATGACATGGCTCATAACAAGGTTCAGGCAGAAAGCTCATTTTGGTGCGGGTAAAAAACTTTTCTTTTTTGAAAGAAAAAATAAGAGCAGCAATGGGCATTGAGATAAAGTAGAGAATAAGAGCTTGACTTGCCCTGCCTTGCCTTGCCTTCCTTGCCAGCATTTCCCCATGGCTACTGCACAAGATCCACAGCAGTAGTAGAGACAGACTTCAAACACCCTCAGAATCCCAATTAAACCCTCTCTTCACATCTTCCTTTAAATCCATCAGTAAACAGAGAAATACAGAAAACATTATGAGATTCCATAAAGAAACCCAAAACTCACCAGAAATTGGACTTGATGATTGTTGTGGGACTCTTCCAACTCAGGATATTCTGTGATTCTTTAGAATAGACTTGCAGCTGAGATAGTAAACTGAGTGAGGAAAGAACAGAGACAGCCCCAGGACTCTGGATGTTTCTTCACTGACCACTCAGGAGCAATCTCCTATCTCTGTTCTGATAGGAACAGGGGCAGTGCAAGGAGGTACAAAACCAGAACCAGGTTTTGTGTGTTTTTCCCTGCTGGCAGCCATTCTTAGAAGTTTACAGCGGACAGCAAGAAACTCTACCACATGTGTATACTACTGAAAAAACAGGAGATCCCACAGCACATGGCAGATTTCTTGTGGTGCCACACGTCATGGTCTTCCTCAGTTTTCCTTGAATCTGTCTGCCACATGGGTCCAGATTTTAAAACAGGCACCATCACATCTGAAAGATGTTTCATTTCAGTTTGAAGGTACCTTGTAGAAAGGTGTCCTGGTTTGAAGGACAGGTGTCTGTTAAGGAGGGCAGGAGCCTCCCTTGGAATGGGAAACTGTAAACCCTCCCCCTCCGAATTATTATAAATTTGAAATCAAGAGGTTCTCAGGCAAAGATATGGAAATAGGAATAACAATTCTTTACTAATATCTAAAACAAAGCTAACAAATAACAACAACTATAACGTTAACCAACAAACAGAACCATAAACCCAGTGGCAGCCTGCTCGGCTTCAGGCACCTTTCCCTTTGGTGCAGTTTCAGTCACAGCCTGCAGGGGCGCTCTGGGTGCGGTGATTCCCCGGTGCCTGCAGGGGGCGCTCCGGCGTGAGCTCAGGTAGCACACGGCAATGGCGGCTGCCCGAGGCAGGGAGGGATGGAGGAGAGCCCTTGCTCCACAGACCCTCGGGAGGGGCAGCTGGTGTTGGTGCCACAGCAGGATCCCCGGACACAGGGAGCTGGGACATAAGGGGTCCCGATGTGCAGGGAGAGCCCCGCTACAAGGTAGCGAAAAACTCGGAGCGGCGAGGAGGAGCGGGGGGAGAGACAGGCTGGTGGCAGGCAGCTCCCGATGGGGCAGAGAAGAAAAGACTCACAGCAGACAGACCGGCAGCTCCGTGCTGGCTTCTCAGGGGCCGTGGGTTCAGCAGACAGAAGCTCCGACCGTCCCGCTCCGAGGGTCCCGAGCAAGAGAGCGCCCTCCCCCTGCCCTTGCTTTTCAGTCTCTCCAAATTTCGCGTTGTCAGGCCCTGCTGCCATGAGGGGCAATTCTACCCCACCCTGCCAAGGAGAAAGGCTTCAGCCTTGTGCTTTGTTTCTCTTAAGTACTCAGTCATTTGTGTCTTAGCAACCCATGGGAGAAAAATTCCTGAGGAAAAACTAAATCCAACCTCCAACAAAAGGGTTTATTTTCCTAGGTTTGAGGGACTATGCCCATCTTAGGAAGCAATTAACTGATAGTTTGATTCACGATTCACAACTGATTTTCAGGATAAATACCAGTGTAGTCTGCAGCATGTCCTGCACTCCTACTGCTGCAGAACACAGTGCTGTACATCAGGAATAACACAGATGGATATGCAGCAATGCTAAGGAGAGGGAACTATATATGCAATCCAAATCACATAGTTCCTATAAGGCTATAAGGTTCCTGCTCTTGAAACAAATACTGAAGAGGCTTCAAACACCCATCTTCTCAAACTCAGTCTATTTTAATCCTGCTGGAGTTCACAATTTTGTTCTACAGCTTACTATGCATATCATTTCAAACTGCTCATCAAAACACTGTAATGGATTTCCTGACCTCAGTGAATTGTCCACAGGAGTCCTTCCAGCCAATTCTCAGCCGCTTCCTGCTGTGAGGGCTCCTGCAAAGGCCAAGAAATTGACACGTAACATTACTGCAATCAAACAGGAAGAAATCTGCCTTGCTAACTGTGTGCTGCCATAGTGCACTTAACACCTCCCAACAACAAAGTACTTGGAAGAATGCTAGAACAAGTGGGGTTTTCTCCTTTTAAAAAGGCTTCCTAAATGTAGGTATCATTTAAGGATGACATTCAGAGGCTTGTCTGCATAAGAGCAAATTTCCTCTCTCTGCATTACTCCTTTTCCAAAAGGTGAGTTCTGTCCCAGACTATTGGCAAGAATTTTCTATATTTGAGGCCTAGGTGACTTACTCAGGGATATACCATAAAGTAACACCGAACACTGCCAGTCTTTAAACCCCTTGGTTAGACCTGTTCTACTTCAACATCATTGTCCTATGAACCAAAGGATGCACAGAAAGATGCACTTAAGGGAAACAATTTTTTTACTAACACAAAGAATTTGGCATTTAAAACATCAGTAAAACTTAATGTCACTTTATTCTCAGATCTGCAACAGTCTATCAATGAATATTTATTATGCTACCATTTTGCTGTATGACAACAGCTGGCAACACACGTCTTTTGAGAACTGTTTACGTTGCTTGGAGGCAAGAAGTTCTGCTTGAAGGCCTTTCAAGGCTTTGTCTAAAAAGAATTAAAAGGCAGTTCTGCTACTAAAATTTCACAAGAATTAAGAGCCAAAAATTCATTTCAGTAAACAAATAAATGATTCCAAGAAAGAGAAGAGATCACTATGTTTTTTTTCTACTGCTTTACGTTTGCACAGCAGCCTACAGGGACCCACTTTGCATGACACGACTTACTTCCTCTCCATCTCATCTCATTTTCTTCTGATGTGAGTTTTTCTCTGCCTGGGAAGTGTTCAGCACTCTGCAAAAGGCTCTGTAGCATCTGCTGTGGTTCCTTATAATTATATTTCCTTGTGTTGATATTTTAGGACTAATTCTTTAGGTGTGGACTGAAAGCTGGAGGTCAGTTCTTGACATTTTTAATTATTTTCTTTCATGAAAGATAAAGGAAGACATGTCCGTCTGATTTTATCATCATTGACAAATCTTTCCTCAGCCCTTTCTTTGTTCTTAATATCTTGCACATTCTTAAATGAGTCTGAATCATTTGTGCTGGCAGGCTTGCACAAATACACACACATACCCCCGCACAGACTCCTCACAGATAAGATCTCTCTTTTTGAATCTTATCTTCAGATGTTTTAAGCTACACTTCACAGACTTTGCTTTTAATATTTAATTTGCCTGGAAATCATTAATATACTAAACCAAGAATTTTTACTGGTTAAAGTAATAAGTGTTTTTAGTTTCCACTCTAAAAAAAGCCTAGACAAAAGTCCTGGGTGATAAATCACACAGCAGAAGGTCTCTGTTTCATTTTAAATTAGCATTGTACATGTTTCTTATGCTTCATCTAGTACATTTTTGACTTATTATGAAATATTCCCCAAAAAGTACACGTTTAGAATTATTTAGCTATGATTATACAATACATCTTAGTTCACCGGAAAGTGTTCAGCTGGGAAATATTCTTGCATAAGGCATGCAATAGAGACCCTTACTGAGCAGCATGGACTATGATTTAACAGTAGTGGTAATTCTGCTTGGAGATGAGGTCAGATGATCCAGCCATGCTGAAATTGCCAAATTCACCTGGGAGCTGCTGTGGGTGCTATGGCCTCAGATGGTTTACAGGGACTGAAGACAACAGGGGAAGAATAGCCAGAGATGGAAGAGGGACAAAGGATTTGGGAGGGTCACATATGAGCACCAACATGAACCCAGAGATACTGATATGGGCATGTGAAAGCAAGGCAGGATGCTACACACAAGCACTTGAACATATAGTCAAAGAAAAATGACAGTCTGTATTTACATGCCTTTGATGTGGTCAGATAATAATTAGGATGATTTTCAGTTCAGAATTCAAGTCCTTGATACTATTTATATTTGGTACAAATGTACCTAGTCCATATTTAATGTACATTTCTGTTTCCAAACACTGTACTAGTGCCCATACTACTGAAGGGCCAGAGCCCAAGCAACAGATACCTGTGTTAAAACAGCAGGCCATTTTTGGGTGTTTTGATGCATTTAAGCACACACTGAGCTGCACAGGCTATTCAGCTGGCACCAAAGAGAAGCCCCTTAATGCTCAGGTGTGCCCAGCCCTCGAGGGGTTACCATCACCAAGACATTTAACAATCCCCCAAAGAAGAAGCAGGGGCTGCAGACAGATGGGATTTGATGTGTGAACAGCTGGTTTTGACTGGGCTAACCACTGGAGGAACAGCACATACACTATGTAAACATGCTGAGATTTACCTGCAACCAGGTAAGAGCCCTACAGTATGCAAACTGTAACATTCATAAAAGATGGAAAGACAAAGGACATGGCAAAAGACATTGTTGAGAAGATAGAATTAAATTATCCAGAGGCAAATTATGAAGCTGACTGCCTATGATGACTGTAATTACTGCCTGACATCCCTGAAGTGCATATTCACAGCCAATGCTACACTTGCTGTTTAGGTTGTTGAAATGCACTTGAGAGAGAGAGAGGAAATGTCCAAGTTGCCCAAAATCTCACCTTCATGAACCCAATGTGACCATCCAGACTTTGAGGGAAAGTCCTGACTATTCTCCCAGTGTTACTAATGACATGATTAGTGATCCAAGGGCAAGTATCACAGTACATAGCTTTCATGGGGGATAGCTGAGGCATTCACACAGGTATGGGCAAGAGAAGAAAGGCATTAGTATATATGGAACACATAGGAACATTTAATTTTCACTGATCTTTCAAAAAACCCCGGTTGTTTTGACAGTAATATCTCAGGTTTTTTCTCCCCTTTTCTGTGGAAGCAGACATTTGAAAACTTCATTGCATCCTGACTAGTTTCTCTTAGATTAGTTAAACACTTTATTGAACACTTGACTTTTCACAGTCAACTTGTCAGGTGATACTAACATTTCAAACATTGCAAAGAAGGAGAAAGTTGAAACAGTGTTGGATCTTCTACTAATTTTATGCAAAGGTGAAATTAATTTAATCACCGAGGAATTACAAAGGAACCCAGTCAAGGTCAAGAGGAAATACAAAGCTCAGTTTAACAGCTCTTGTCTGACTGGTGTGTTTTTAGTCCTATAAAGTAACTATTCCGTAGGCTTTCTAATAAATGTGACTTTTCTTGGAATTTTTAAATACAGTTTAAATACCTTTTAAAATAATGCTTTTCTTTGCAAAGTGTCATCACCAATTTAGTTCTTCCACTGAGATTTTTTCAAACCACCCTGTTACTCTCTCAGTGCCCCTTCCCCCTCTTCAATTCTCACCCCAACACAGGTGGCCAGAGAGAAGAATTGGAGGCACAAAAGGTGGAAATCATGAGTCGAGATAAGAAGAACAATTTACTGGAAACAGCAATGAGATAAGACACTGCATAGTAACAGCAACAATATTAATAATGAAAGTATACAAAAAGAGAGAACTATTCACATACAAAAATGCTCACTTCAGACCCTAGGACAACAAACAGGAAATGGAACCAGGACACATGTCTGAATGACAGATGTTTTTCAATTTCCTTAGTGTGAAGCAATGAGAAGAGCTGTAGACTTTATTAAACTGAACTTACTGTCACCTTTCCCATTGCCTGAGGAGCACCAGAGAGTTCATGAAGAAGTAGCATGGGGGGCAGGAAGAATTAGAAATTGACTAACGTGTACTGTACCAGGAACTGGACAGGGTCTTTGCAGAATCGATTCAGCATCTTTGCAAAAAAAGAGAAATAAAGCTTTAGAAAGGACTATTTTCCTGGTGTCTTCTATTTTATATCAATTCTGTAATTTTGAAAACAACCTGAACAAGAAATAAATAAATATATGAGGACTTCAAAAATTTTACCTTAAAACTTGGTCAATGTTAATCTTGTATCTTGTATTACACAATCTTGTATTTAAGATTGCTTTCTGAAAATATCATTTGTTCACTAAAAAAGACAAAATACAGGTAAGAATTGAATATTGTCTTTGCTAAGTACTACTAACATGAAGCTTAGACATGTCTTATGCACAATCCATGTGAAAAACAGAGCTGCAAAAAGCTCCCTTGTCTTCAAAACTGAATTCACAGTCATCTTTAAAGGTACCAGGGTTTAACAACCATATGTGTTGTTTTGCACCTTTTACTGCACTTTATCTTTGCTCCTTTTATGTGCTATTTTATGCCCACAGTGAATACTTTCACTTACTGTAGTACTGGTTTACAAAAATGTGGCTGGTTCTCAGTAGTGACCCAGTTTTGGCCTTCTCTTTTCCCACCCAAGCAATTGTAAAGCTTGCTAAGCAGCAGCTCTCATGTGCTGCTGTGATGGCATCCGCCCAGACCTGAGGAGCATTTCTGTTCATTGCTCACTCACATGGGGTGCTGGCTGGCTTCTGCACAGAGACAGGGATAGTTCCTCAAAATGTGACACCTGGCCATATCAGACCCTGTTTTAATCTTCAGACTAATTGAGGTTACTAATATGATCTAGCTACACAATAAATAGCCTAAGTACAGAGCCACATGGTGTACTGCTATTAAACTTTTGAAGACAGAACTGACCTTTTTCTCCCACAGCATTTAACTCTTAATTAGCTTTGTACCTATTTTTGAAACTTATGTTAACTCTCCTGAAGGTATCGGGCAAAGGTTTGGAGACTTCAAACTATTTTTTGAAGGACACCCAATCATTGCAGAAAGATCATGCTTTATGGTGACACCATTTCTACTTAATGCATCAGCAGTGTAAAATGAAGCTAATGCTTTATTTCTGTACTTGGTCATTTGATGTGAGGTCTAATGATGTTGCAAACAACTAATTAAATGCTTTATAATTGCTAAGCTGTAAGGGAAACCATAACAAATAAACTATACAGGACACTAAACATTAATTCATTTAGTGTTACCTGCAAAGGATCTGCTTAAAGATCCTTAATTATTCCAAGACTGCTACCCACTGCTGCATCCATTCCTTTCAAACTTCACCTCACGTTGATCATTGCCTGTTGTCCTCAGCTGCTGTCCTCTGTCCTGTGATGCAGTGTCACCAGCTCCTTGTCGTTTTCACATACTTGTGAGAACTGTAGCTTCTTTCTGACATCCTTGACCAAACTGCCAGGCTACCTGTTAGAGGGAGCAGAAAGTGAGCTAACTGAGCACTGACCAGATCCTCCTGAGTTGCACAACGATTTGTAGTTTGAGGAAAATGTTAATGAAAAACAAGGCAATCAAAAATAATAATTTTCAGTAACTCGGCTAATTTTAATTAGAATTATTTTTTGCTTCATTTTGGGATTCAGCAAGAGACTGTGCATTCTTGAAAAATTAAAATGTTTCTTTCTCTTGCTCTTTCTGAAAATGTGGATTTGTTTTTTTGTTATGAGGACATCAGAACAAGGGAGAAACTAATTAAAAATACAGGAACATAAACAGAAACTATTGCAGAACATTATGGCAAAAATACAGTTCCTGCACTTCCATGCCCACATATGGGCAGGTACATAGCATTAAACATAGTTCAGATAAGAAAAAATTAAGCTTGTTAGATATTCATTAAGATCATCTTCTTAGACAATCTATGACATGGACTAATACTCCTAAAGGCAAATTCAAATTGCTTCCAGCACAGGAGCCACCACCACTCTTGGGTGGGCACAAACTGGGACAATGTTTCTGCCTCAAGGAGTTGGCAATATGAAGACTGAGCCTCTTTTTGGAGCTGTGGATATTATGTCTGAGCTCCTGCCAAGCTTCTGTACAGCTCCTACAAAAAGATCCTTTCTTACATAAGGAACAGCTAAAGTTAACTGGTACTTGATGCATACACTGTCCAATTCATTGTAATGTCAGGCAAGAATCAGACGAATCAGAAGTTGAGAAATGAGGCTAAGTCACAGAGAATCTGAGAGATGAAAGAGAAAGATGGTAACAGGAACTGCTCTTCGAAATAATTCAATTTATTTTCTTCTTCTTATATAATTTTCTTTGGGGTTTTCTGCCTTAGTTATGTATTTTGGATAAGTAGGCTTTTAGAGATAGGAAAAGTGTTCATGTTGAAATGAACTTTTTTTAAAGTGGTACATTGTGTAGTGTCGTGGGTTGACCCCAGCTAGGTGTCAGGTGCCCACTCAGTCCTCTATCACTCCCTCTCCCACTGGGAGAGGGGAGAGGATAATATTGAAAAAAAAGACTATCAGGGTAAGAAAAGGCAGTTTTATTACACCGGGGAGAAAAATAGAACAAACAAGCTGAGAGTTGCGCGCGCAAGAGCAGAGGGGAAAACAATCAATCTCTACTTCCCATCAGCAGCGATGTCCGGACACTTTCTGGGAAGCAGGGCTTCAGCACACGTGGTGGTTGTTCAAGGAGGCAAACATGGGCCAGCCCTGAGTGCCTCCTCCTCCTCCTCTCTTCCTTCCCTTATATATCTGAGCTGATGTCATATGGTATGGAATATCCCTTTGGCTGACTGGGCTCAGCTGGCCTGCTGGTGTCCCCTCCCAGGATCTTGCCCACCCCCATCCCCTTCAGTGAGGGAAGGAATGTCACAGGGACAGCACAGCTTGGCAGTAGCCAAAACACTGCTCTGTTATCAACACCAGCTACCAAGGCAAAGCACAGCACTGTAAGGGCTGTGAGCTTTACCCCAGTCAGACCCAATACATGTAGTTATCCTGATTTTCAGTGCTTTGTGTGCAACAGGGTTTCCAAAGATTGTTTCAAATAACTTTATATTAATGGATAAAATATAAATATTTTTTATCACTAGGCTTAATCTGCCAAATATCCCAACGTGTACCCCCTGTCCCTCAGCTCCATCTGCTAATCTGCATCTGCTCACACACCAGTGTTTTAGAACACTACGAATCCAAATTTCAGGCTGCCAATTAAATGGAATTAATTAATTTAATTAAAGAGAATTAAAAATCCTGCACCCTGCTAATACATTCTGCTATTTTATATTTATTCAAGGTATTTTCAAACAATGTGCTCTATGTGATCAGCATCATGAATTTTCTCAAGTACATCATAAAACTGGCATAGAGGAAGCATAAATGCTCATTGTGTCCTCCGGCTATTCTGACTAAAATATAAATACACAACACACACGATCTATATGAAATTGGTAATGCTTGGTGATAAGTTGCTTCCACAAACATGGTTCTTAGTATCAGGGAAATCATTTAGTCTTCAACCACTTTTACATCCAAGTTGTGATGTCCAAAATCTGTCCATTTATAGCAATCTGCAACCAACTCTCTACTCCCACTTTCTTCAGTTCATCTTCCCTTAATGCTGAAGAAAACTGAAGAAACAATGTGGCACTTTTTTCTACAGCTCACACATAAGGAAGAACGGCTCTGGCATGAACTCTCTGAGGCTACTCCTTAAAATGCAAACACACAGGTTATAGCAATCAGCATTTCCTTAGAACTGAGCTTCCAAGGTCCTTTAATTCATCAGAGGCCACTGAAGGAGAAAATTCTTCTCAGGTTTTAAGTCTAAATCATCTATTTTTGCCCAAAGGCAATCTATGTTCTCGTAACTAAACTCTGAAACCCAGAGAAGACCATGCTTTGCTGAAGGTTGTATTTCAGCTTTATGTTATTAATATCAAACTATTTCCCATATGCTGTCATCAGAAAGCTGACAGCTGACTCTAAATCCTGCTATTGTCTGGTTCACCCATTCCCTGGCTGGTGTTCTGTAAGGCTTTTCCCATGGTGGGCTCTTCATGTCTTCCAAGCACAGATCCATCCCTCATCTTAAATCAGTCCCTCTGATCTGAGAACTGAGTTAAAGGATGACATTTTAAGACTACTCAGACAGTTCACAAGGAAAACCTCAACTTTTTTTATAATGCTTTAACACAAACTAAGCCTTTGAAGAAAAGGCTCTATATTTAACCACATTTCCGTGTGATGGCATCATGCTCTTGGTTGCCCAGAGAAGGCTGCAACACATTAGGACAAATCAAGTTCTTACACAACCATAATTTCATCAGCAAAAACTATTTATCATTTTTTTGTGAGGCCTTTTGTTATGAGAGTCCTCTACATTTTTTTCTCCTACATGTTATTTTTTCTCAGTTTTCCTATTATTTTTTATATTGAATATTACGTTAAAACACATCTTAAAAATTCTACTATACCCTTCCTGCGACTCAGTAATCTAACTAGAATGAGATTTGAGGATTTTTTAAATTCCTGTATAATCCTGTCAAAATTACCACAGAAAAACAAAGAAGAGATTGGCTATATCTTGAGTTACAGTGGCTGCAGCTAAAGGTCATCTATAAAAATGAAATTGTTGTTCATTTTAAAAAATCCTCTGGCCAGCCTTTTTTCCAAAAGCCTCCAAAAATCTTGCTGTGATCTTTTCATGGTGAGGAAACATCATGTATTATATTAGTTTGAAAAAATTAACAGAAGAAAAATGGTTACAGAGGTAAGTGAAGTTTCTCTAAAGTTTAACTTGGCAGTGGTCCTCTGAAACTGGAGAATGCCCACATTCCATCAGTAGTGTTGCAAAGGGCCCCAGTAGTCATCTTCAGGCTGTTGCCTCTTTACAGGGTGCAAAAAATTTTAAGAACAGAAAATGTTAGTGTGCTTATTCTGCAATTTTTTATATTATTTTATTTTAGAGCATATTTTACTCTTCCAAAATAAGTAGCAATGTTAGAAGACTTATGCTTCCACTCCCAGAGAGGTGTGTGAGAGCAGAGGCATTCATACAGCAGCACTTTTATATTTCCTACTGGCAATGGAAAGATGCAAAAATAAGTAGTGATGATGTATCTGTGTGGGCATGGCTCAGTTACAGAGAAGAATCCTAAGTTTATTAGTTGCCAGGAAAATCAATCTGCTTCCACATGTATATTTCTCTTTCTTTGCATTTTGTCTCACTGACAGTAAACAAAAGTAAAAAAAGAAAACTAAGAAGGAAGTAAAAAAACCCAAACATAAGGGTACTATTTGCCATGGCCATTAGAGCTATTTCATAAAGTTATATTTAACTCATTTTTCAGGCTTTGCCACCTGGGGCTTATATTCTGCTTGCTGAGCTGCTTTCTGTGCTGTGTAGAATGTCCTGACAGCAAGATGAAAGAGTGTAAGCCCCAGTGCATTTGAAAATCAGCTCATGTAGCAGAATATGCTTTCAACTCCACAGAACAGCTTTCTCAACAGCTGGTCAGAAGACTGACTACTGGGCAGACCTTCCTGCTTTTCAAGTCTGAAACAACAATTATAATGCACCCTAAGAGCAAGGAAGACCTACATCCTAATGGATTAGGAAATTAGGAAAAGCATCACCAGCTGGTCAAGTGAGAGACCCTTCCTCTTACTTAGCACTGGTGAGATCATATTGGGAGTGCTGTGTCCAGTTCTGGCCTCCCCAGTACAAGAGAAAGGTGGACATAATGAAACAAGTGTCCAGTGCAGGGCCACTCAGATGGCTGCAGGACCAAAGTATCTCTCTTATGAGGAGAGGCTGAGAGAGTTGGGGCAGCTCAGATGTAAAAAGAGAAGGCTGCAGGGGATCTTTACAAAGTGCATTGAGTCTGGGGCACAAGTTTTATGAGGAACAGCTGAGGGAACCAGGATTGTTCAGGAGAAAAGGAAGCTCAGGGGAGACCTTATCACTCTTCCTGAAGAGAAGGTGTAGCCAGGTGGGGATTGATCTCTTCACCCAGGTAACAAGTGACAGGTCAAGGGGAAATGGCCTCAAGTTGCACCAGAGGAGGTTTAGATTGGTATTAGGAAAAATTTCTTTGCCAGAAGGGTTGTCAAATCCTGGAACAGGCTGTCCAGGGAAGTGGTTGAGTCACCATCCCTGAAGGTATTTAAAAGGCGAGTAGATAAAGCATCGATGGACATGGTTTAGTTGTGGAGTTAATGCTCTTAGAGGACCTTTAAAGGACCTTCCCAATTTTCTATAATTCTGCAGGAGGGAGGGAATGAAGTAGTTTATTATCCCCTTAATTGGCAGAAGAATCATGCTCCAGAATGAACTACTACATGAGCAATATTGCCTCCCAATCACAAACAGACAACCAATTTTCTGTTTGTGAATTACACAGGGCTTTTCAGAGAAAAAGGAGAAGCACTTCTGGAGTGCTTTCCTGCTCCCCACGTCTCTCCCACATACACAGACAAGGGGCCAGACTGGTTCTGAGAATGTCACTTGTCTGCTTGTTCAAAAGCTTTGCAGGCCCTCACCCTCCCTCTCCTAGCCTCTCCTGGGTACATTGGACATGTGGGAGGGAAAGGAGAGCAGAGGGAGTCCCCATTTCTCTTTCAACTGAAATATTTAGCCCAAGAATTTGAATTACTTGAGTTTGTGTCCTCATGTTATTCTGAAAAATAAAATAGACAATACAGCAGCCAATTAAAATACCCACTCTCTTTAAAGAGATTTATTGGGAAATCACATTAAATTTCCTTAATCTTGATCTTACATCAATACTTCTGTCCAGCCAATAACTGAAAGAGAATAACACTGAGTTTCCATCCTCCCAATTATTCCTGCCTTCAAAATTGCTGAGAGATCATAGGAGCAGATCTATCCTCCCCTCCCTTGCCTTCCACCAGCAAAAGCCACACTCTATTTTACTTACTGTGTTTTAAATATGTTAAGGGAAAGAAAAAAAACCAAAAACAAGTAACCAAGACAACACCAGCTCTGCTAGGTATGGACTTCTAGAAGTATAGTTTAAGAAATAATATGGGATTTTTTCTGGTGCTGGCAGCCTGTCATGTGCAATCCCCCATGGATCAGTAGTGGATACCAATGACTTGGATGATGGGATTGAAGTCCTTCTTACTAGGTATTATGATGATGATGATGATGATGATGATGATGATGATGATGATGATGATGATGATGATGATGATGGTAAACTGTGTTGAAGTGGACATATCAGAAGGGAGAGTCATCTTACAGAGAGATCTGGTCAGGCTGAATGTAATACAGTGGAGTAGCAAGAAAAGAAATGCATGAAGCCTAAAAAAAGCAAGAGCAAAGTCCTGCACCTGAGTCAGGATAACAAAGAGACCAGTACTGACTACGATCCTTGTGGCTGGGGTGTCACAGCGACCATGCTGGGGGTCCTGGTGGACAACAGGCTGAACATGAGTCAGCAGAGTAGCTGTAACAAAGGCAGATCAGAACCTGGGCTGCATCTACAGGGGCATTATTAGCAGAGACGCAGACTTGATCATCCTAATTTTAGTGCTTGTCCTGCCACACGTGGAGTGCTGTGCTCAGTTCTAGCCCCCACAATTCAAGAAAGATGTGGACAGACTGGAGATAGTTCAAAAGGAGTGCCATGAAAAAGACCAAAGGGTGGGAGAACCTGGCCTGTGAAGAAAGATGGAAAGGTTCAGGTCTCATCTCCCTGGAGAAGAGGAAACTCAGTGGGGACCTCATCAGTCTTTCAGTATTTAAAGGATGTTAGAAAGACAGCATAAGCTTTCTGTTTACAAAGAAAGAGAGAAGAAAAGGTGCAATGGGTACATTCATTTCAACTTAAGAAATAACATTTTTGCACTGAGAACAATCCTTCACACCAGGGAAAAATATCCTGCGATGTGGTGCAGTTCCCACCACTAGAGGTTTCAAGATGCAACAGGACAGGGTGCTGTGTAATCTCATCTAGGCTTCCTTACCCATAAAAGGTTGGACAAGACAATCTTTTCAGGCTTATATTATGATTCAAGGACAGGAATAATGATTAAAACTAAATCTGTTTTCAATTCATTTTTGTGAATGAGCCCAAGGATGCAACATGACATTTAGGATAAATCCCAAGACTTTAGATTACATCATATACTTACAGTTGAAGTAATGAAATAACAGATACTGCTGATAACTGAAATAACTGTACAGACCTGAACTTTGTAAAAATCAGTATAAATACAATATTGATGAAAATAAATTGGGAGGGGTGAAAGATATTACTGGAAAGTAAGAATATTAATTCTATTTAGATTAAATTTATCAAGGAAAAAATAATCCAACAGCAGAGTCTTGCCATTTGCAGGACATCAGAAACCTATGATCTCAAAATGAGAACCTGTGGCCAAGGCATCCTTTGGGGTAGTAAATATATAAGCCTCATGTAACAAGGAGGAGTAAAGAGAGAGGCCATTCATGTTCTCCGCTCCATACTGCATCTTTAAAATGGCCCAGTATTTAGAGTGAATGCTCCAGGCTGTCTTAGGCCATTATCAAGTTAAGCATAGATTCTCCAACAGTCATGATACCCTTCTCCTTCAGGGTTAGCGCAGAGAGATTTAGCATTGGCCAGTAAGTTTGCAGCATGGCTGTCAAACAATTTTAAAAGCTGCTGCCATTTAAGAGCCAGAAATACCTCAAGGAAAAGTATATGATGTGTTTGGGATCCCTTCTGGCCTCACAGAAAGAGGCATTAAGAGACTTATGGGGAATGGGCATTGGTAGAAGGACAAGTTGAAAATTATCCAAGAAAAAGAAATCAAAAAATCCAGATCCAAATTCTGCTGCTATGTTTTACTGACATATTCAAAACTGAAGCTCCACACCTAGCAGAAAACTTCAGTTGTATGGTTTCTGCAAAATTATGGCAAATTATATTTATTTCGCTTCCAGAAAAAGATTAAATTTAGATATTAAAAGCACTTTAACTCTGTTGTCTTATGAGATGTTTGCCATTCTTTCTTCAACATGTTGGTGACATCATCTTTTAAAGATAAATGGATTACAAGGCACTGGAGATAAATACAGAATTATAAATCAAATGAGATTGCCTGCACCATCTTTTCCTCCTGTCACCTACAATGCTTCAGATACTTTAAAGTGCTTCAGCTGAAAAAAAAAGCAAATCGACCAACAATTAAAAAAAACCCCAAAAAACCCCACAAACAAAAAACCACAAAAAAACCAAAAATCAACAGAAAAAACAAACAAAAAACAAAATAGAAAACCCAAACCAAACCAAACAAAAAAATCAACCAAAAAAAACCCAGCCCAAAAAAACCCAAAACCACAGTCACTTTTACAGTAGTTAACTTTTCAGGGATAACATAAGACACAAACAAATACATCTTCAGTCTGTCCTGTTGATGGTAGGAAACAGAACAGAGACAGCTCTTGGAGAAAAACACGCTAAACAGAAAATGCATTTACAAATTAAATGTCTTCAGAAGGAAATCTTCACACATTTTACACATAATAGAAAATATTTTCTTGAAAAATAATGCTGTGAAGATTAGGAAGGCACCAGTAGGCATATTATTATTATAGAAATTGAAAAAACAGCTTTCACACAGACTCTGCACAAGTAGCTGAATAAAGGATATTGTTATTTTAGGAGGCAGCTGTTAAGAAAAAAGGAGACAGTAGGAAACAACAACTAGACACCAAAAAAAGAAATAGCCTGATGTCAAAGTGGTACTCACAACTGCTTCTTATATTTTCATATTAAATGAAAACACTGATAAAAATAATGGAGAAGGGAGATTATGTAAGCTTATTTATTAGGAAAAAAAATGAAACAAAATACAAACAAACTGGTAGCAATTCAAAGAGGAAAGAAGAGAGCCAAAATAATATCTTCTTAACTCCCTAATATTAAGCAGGCACAGATAAAATTGTACACCACTGTGAACTGTGTGATGAACAGCAGGGTGAAATGCATGTTGAGGTGATTTGGGGATCAATGACTTCAGAGAAAGTCTGAAGAATGTTTCTCAGGAACTAAACATAAGCTTTTAGATCTCTTCTATCAACTTTTTTATAGTAGTGTTGTCTTCAATGAATATATAAATGCATGGAATACAATGTGGACACCTGATGAGAATAAAGAACACATCCAAACAGTAAAAGGTAACAATAATAGCCCAGTGCAGGAGCTGAGCATCACTACATAAGGCAGACACAGCCTCTGGGCTGAAAACTTTTGATCAGAGAGGTTAAGGTACAGACTTTCTTCTCAGGAAGGCTGAAAGCAGCCTCTTTTTATTAGACTTACTTTTCTATTTGATTTTAATTGATTATGTTTGTTGAACTCATTCCGTTTGGGGACAATATGCTGTTAGTCTTCTAAAAGCTATAGAAATGAGTTCAAGACAAAATAATCACAATTTGGCAGTGATAGGAAAGAATTGGTGTAATCTTCTAACTTACTACCTTTTTCAAATAAAAAATGAATCCTCAGGTCTATCAACTGCAAGCTGCATATGCAGATGTAATAAAATCTTTGCAAGATTAAATCATCCTGGTCCACCTTTCTTACTGACAATACTTTGTTTTTAGATTAGAAGATGCAGGCATGCTGCAAGATATACAGCTGAGTCAAAAGCAAGTTGCAGCAGAGAGAAGCTTAGCAACAGCTCCAGCAGCTTCTGGTGGCTTGGAGAGGGATAACTATCAGCAACTGACAGCAAAGATTTTGCTTGGTATTTCATCTGTGGTAATACAAAAAGCCCAGATTGCAAGTCTAATCTGAAATTGGGTCAAGACATTTTGAGGTACAGAACAGAGAGCACAAGCACAGGACTTGGACTGGGGCTTTCATATCAGATCCTGTATATAACTGCCCCCACATCCAGAAGATACTCTCATCACATTTGGTGCTGCAATGAAGTGCTCTAATTATTTCCCTGTCATTGCTCAAACCCATCTAAGCTATATCCCTGATTTATTTTTTTAGCCTTGTGACAGCAAAACTCCAGGATAAGGGGAAACCAAGTATATCAGTTTTGATTCAAAAATTGTGAATTGTCATTTTCAAATGCATGAAAAATACTGCAGACTACCGTAGGAGAGGCTTGGAGTCTTTTATTGCTGTGGTAGTATCTATTCTGTGCTACGTTACCCAGAGGTAAAGACTCAAGTTTTTGAACTCTTTAATGAGCTCCCAAAAAATATGCCTATTTTCACTGAAAGCAGTTCAAACATGCAGAGATAAGGATTTATAGGTAGAAACAAACCAAACGAAATAGCACTGAAAAGATGTTTTCCACAGGTGTAGGAAGAGAAGACAGTGCGTAGCAACTGCTTTTTCAAGAAGGTGAGAAGTAATGTGCTAGAATACCAGGTTCAGAAAGCCATTGACTTTCATGTGAGTATCCTGGAAGCACACCCTTGCACACAAAATCTGACCAGAAACTGCAGAGAAAGGCTGATTTACTGAGAACTTCAGCAAGTAAGGCAGGGTAGAGGAATAGGGGATTTTTGCTTTAAAATTTTTTACAGCCCAAGACAGGTTGTTTCTTGAGCCAACCATCACAGAACCAAACTTCATGTCTCAGTGACTCCTCCCAGAACCCTCCCATCTAGTTTTCAATCTTTCCCAATTACAGAAAACAATGTTTAACAATAAAGAAGTATAAATAATTCAAAATAGATGCATTTGAACTTGAAACTGGTGTCTCAAATTTAGACAACACCACCTTGTTAAACTGCTTTTTTCAGATTGGTGATTCAAATCAGCCTGGTGTACTCCAGCTTTCACAGTCTACCATAACAGGAGTCTCTGATCAGTGCAAAAAAAAAAAAAAATCTGGATTAGTCTAAATTGAAGTTTACTTATTTTTAGTGTTTATTTTTACAGTTTCTGTTTTCCAAAGAAAATATTTCTTTTCAACCCCATAAACCCTGCTCATACAGTCAGTACTTGTGGGAGGTCTCATCTTGGCCAAGTATGTGCCGTGTAGCTGACATTCATACAGCAGTAAATCTCACCAGGACTTTAGGAGCGAGACCTTTACATCATCTACAGCCTGTGAGCTTTCTGTAATTAGACAAAAGAAAGGCAAAACCACAGTCTTAGCCTCCAGGAAGAAGCTGGGAATGTTTTTGCTCAAACTGTCTAGCACTCCAGTCAGGCAAACCAGGATTTGGTGAGTCATAGTGATACGAGTTGTAACTAAACAAGTAATCTGAAAGACATCGTTACTAATAACAAAAAGCAAATACTATCAAATGATGTTTTCCATGGCAACTAGCCTAGTCACAAAATACCCACAATATTGCAAGTTAAAATACAACTGAGCAAGAGAATATACTTTTACATTGTAGTCCACAAAGTCACAAATAGGTGTAGAAGCACACACAGAAGATACAGAGAGTTCTGATCAGTTTGCTAGACCAAACCACTTCTGTAAAGTTGAAAACCTCCTTTCTTCTAAAGTTGGAGTATTTTTCCTCCAAATATATTTCCTGACAGAGCCACTGGGGAGAAGGCAAAAGAAAGTGAGCACACACAAGTAAGCCAATATTTACAGAATTTCCTAATATTGCTGTTCTAAAATAAGGTGAACCAAAAAGTTGCTGCCTCAAGCACCCTACACTAGAATATTAGCAACTCAGCAGTATTAAATCCCAGTAACATGTAATTACTGCTTATTACTCTGGTGCGCTTAAGTGAAAAATCTCACTGTCTGGTGAAATGTTTTGAGGTTTACTTTCCACTGTTGTTCATAACCTTACATGTTTATTTTTGTTTTAATTTACAAGTTTCACTGTGGACCTTCTTCAGCCCCTTTTACTACAGACTTGCATCAGATATGGCTGATCTGTGCTTTAGAGAGAACTGATGAAATGTGAATATTCAGCTGAATATAAGAACTATCAGTGTTCAGCTTTCCCACTTCTTTTCCTCAAGTTTGTCTTTCATATTTCTAAAGTTTACTCTTTTTATTTGATTTTCTGTATTTGCACCCAGTATTTGGGTTGTGGATAATCTTTCTTCTCACACATTTTCAGCATTTCCTGCTGGTAGATCTACATAAAGAATCATCATTTAATTTTTAAAACAGTGGTCCAAGATAAACACTCAAACTCATATTCTCAGCCTACCATCCTGATTTCCTTACAAGGTGCTTTATGTTCTGCATTTAATACTTTTTCTGTTATGCCAAATCTATGCTGTATTGTGTTCTGAAATTAGCTGTCAGTGCAACAGGATTGTAATTGTGTCTAACCCCACAGTCAAGGCAAATTGCAAAGCAATTTCAACTATTGCACCCTAAGCCTTGACCAGTCATCACTGCTGTTGGTATTGCAATTTGAGATTTGTATGGCTCTCTAAGGCCCTCCATCCATACCCCTACCTTCAGGAACTCTAAATGCACAAACCAATGTGGAAACAAAACTAGAGACATCATCAAACTAAAAAATAAAAAGCTAAGCAGTCTAATCCTAACTCTGTCTTTGACTTTTTCTGGACTCTACATTAAGCCCTCACACTTGTTTCTGTTCCCTGGTCTGTAAAAGTCTAAAAGATGGCTAAAAGTCCTCCTGGAGTTGAGTGAATCAACATTTTTAAAATTTAATTCTCCCTTTGTTCTTTTTCACAAACTGTATGCAACCAAATCTATTCATTGTTCAGAATTACTCACAATTTCCTTCAGTGACTAATTCTTAGCCAACCCAAAAACCTCAAATACTGAAAAAATGGTCCTGGAATCAAATATGCTGTCTGAAACCCTTTCCGGGTTGGCTAGCTCCATAAACTAATCCATAACAAAAGACAAAAGAATCTCAAATTTTACAGAATTTTTGGTGGAGAGCAAGATCAGAATGCTGAGGGTTTTGTGGCATGACTAAGCAGTTAGTATATTATAACAATTCACTGCAGGTGTGGTGCTCCTTTGAAGACAGCCTCTACCCTAAAGCAAGGTGTAAGATTTTTTTTTTTGGTGAAATTTCCATCTGAAGATTATAAACTCATGACACTTAATCTTGAAATGTAATAACTGAAAGTGAAAACTACACAGATGAAGAACGCACCCTCAGGAGCAAATAATTTTATTTTGTTTATTATTTATTTTATTTATTCAGCTAACAATGAATCAACAAAGTCCACATACTTCGGTCCTGTCTTGCCCCAGACCAAGAAGACACCACTCCCCCAGGCATCAGCAGCACAACAGGCCTCTGAAAGTGTGCTGCTTTCTAAGATGATGCTAAGATGGCATCTCTACATCCATCATGTCTGATGGAAGACAAAGTCAGAATTCACAATGACCTTGGTAGACCAAAAACATGGTCTTAAAAAAAAAAAAAAGAAAAAGAGGATGCAGTTCAGTTAGTTTATTTTACTGCTCTCTACTTTGTGGGGAATAACCATTTTCACAAACAGGAAATACCAGATGGCCAAGGACTGACAAGGTAATAGATATTCAAGACAGATCCCAGGAACTACAACAGACTACGAATTGCAGGTGAATGAATAGTGAGATGCTATTAGTAAATATTTTTTTTAAAAGTCAAATATTAGACAAACACTTAAATGGCAGAAATTTTATCAGACATCAGAATTTTTTATTCAACTCAGCACTACTAAAACTAGAGTTAAAGTCTAAAGCCCAGTTTTACATACTGCACTTCAAAAAAATCATGTGTATCAAATTGGAGACAATCCAGAGTACAGAAAAAGGAATGATGAGGCATTTGCAAAACACAAGCAATTAAGTAAGAGTGAAGTAATTGGGTTTGTTTAGTCTAAAGTTGAAAAGATTACATGAGGAAGGGGTGCAGAGGGGTGGAGATGGACAGGGCTCGAGAGAAAATGATGACAGTCTTTAAATATGTAAGAGGCTTCTTCAAATGGGAAAGAAAAAATCATATACGTTCTTGTCTTTGGTGTCAATAACAAAAAAAAGGCTTGTGGAGTAATAAGAGAAACTGAACTTAAACTTTGTGAAAAAGAATTTATAAAGTTTAAGATAGGAAAATACTATGATAGATATCAAAAGGATAGGATTTCTAACTGAAATAGGAAACCTTTTGAAATAAAAAAAATTAAACAAATACCTGTCTAGAGTAAACAAACTTTTCTAGTCCTTTACAGCCTTCTTTTCTGTCACTATGATCATCTGTGCTACACAGATAATCTGTTGTGGCCTCACAAACTGACTTCACTCCAGTTCTGTGCCTGTATTTGGTTTCATTTATTTGCAACTATTTAGCTACTTATTAAGCCCTTAGGTCAATTACATTTTAAAATTTCATTAAAAAGGTAATAAAAGAAATGCAATACGTATTTCTGAAGAAAACAGGAACATCAGCTAATTAAGTCAATGGTTAAGACATCTACGTTTATTCCCTTTGCCTGCATAGTTATCACAAGTGGCTATGTTCTCAGTCTGTAATGAGATTTGTAATATGTTACATTTCTCAGGGCTGTTTGACATGTGAACATATAAAACATAGCCTCTTACTTTGATATAGAAGCCCCCTCAAAAGTTCATGCCTCCATAAATCTTTTGCCATAAATTAATTCCCAATCCACTCCCCTCCCTCTGAAAAAGACCACCTTTCTGACATTTTTAATGCATAACTCTTTCCTGAGAGACATTATTATTTACTCCTGTATCAAGAAAATTTGCAGCAGTATTCTTCATATCCAGTGTCATGTCATGACAAAGTTCGAGGAGTAGAGAAGACATTACTGACTTGCAAAATTGTCATGACAGCCACCAAATACAAATTTTTTATCTGTTCCTTAACAGATAAAGATCCAGGGACATGCAGGATGGAAAATAATGAAAAGAAATCTCAAGCATCTGATAAATCTTTTATAGCATGTCAACTAAGTCACCTTGGTAAGAACTGAGGAGATCAGAGCTCTATTCCTGGTTCTGACAACAGTCAAACTGTCTTGACCAATATCCTTCACAGCACTGTTTTTCTTCTTTTATTTCGTTAATGCAGATTACACAAATCCTTTAAAATACTTTTTCTACAGGTACGTAAAGTGACAATTCAGTTGAGTTTTGACTTCAGCCAGGCACTGCAGTAAGGCCACTGAATAATTAATTTTTAAGGTATATAGAGATCCCTGTGAAGATAACAAAAAATAACAGCACTGACTAGTCTTTAAATCAAAAACAACAGAAAAATGTCAAATCTGCATGACCAGCAGAAATAAAGAATTATTGATTACTGCTCACAAGAACCGATAGGGCTTCTGGATTAAATATTGATAATTCTTTCTACAGGCAAACACAGTCATAACTATTTTTCAGAAAATGGTAATGGATCAATACTTATTTTGCATATACTTGTTACGCTAATCTGTTTACTTGTCACACTCATTGAGGAAGAGATATTGATCAGCCATAAATGAAATACACTACTTAGTAATACCCAGTATATACAATACTTGCTATATTTAATTTATAACTTGCTTTTTTTGTAAAATTACTTGAAAAAAAAAAAAAGAAAGGAGGAAAAAAGAAACAACAGAACCCAGCTGACAGCAACTTTTGGGTTAGGGAGGAAAAATGCAAGTAGTCATTGGGAAAGAAGAACAGCTGCTTATCAGTCTGACAGGGTCTGAATAAACCCCCCACTGAAACTAGGAGCTTGCACACACTTATATAAGACAAGGAATATCCCATTAAAGCTTGAACGCCTGTGCCTCTAGTGATCACATGAAATTGTCTTGACAAAACATAGCCCATGACACAGAATAACAGGCAATTTTTGATGGCCTTACTTTTGTTTGAACACTCTTCTTAATTCTGAAGTGCATCACCACTTATTCTGTAGTTTCCATGGCTAAGAAACTGAACAGGTTTAGAGTATCCACTGTGTAACTTCCCTTTGGAGCCTCCCACTTCAATCCGGTCTGCTGGCTTCAGGGCATAAAGAGACATGTTTGCTGTTCTTTGAATAATGATTTTGACCATCATAAGTAGAGTCAACAGATATTAGATCATCATCTTTCACAGCTGCAGGCTTAGAGCAAATACTGCTTTTCAGCCATCCCTATGCTCTCTTATCGTCAAGCAGCCAAATAAGGTCAGAACTGATAAAATAAGAATAGCTGGCTACTCTTACAGCCACTAACTCATGAAGACTACACAAAACCAAAGGATTCACAAGATGATAAAGGAATAATAGTTGCTTTTTTTCTGGAGGAAGAAAATTATACTTAAAAAAATTTTCAAGAATATATATTTTTTTAAAACTACACCTTTTTGCAAATTTATTTATTTTCAGTGCTTACTTTAGTCATTTTTACATTCAGACTGATGAAGAAATTACATATAGAGCCTTGGAGTTGAGTAAATGAGACTGAAAAATTCCTGCAAGGCTGGAGAAAGTAAGGGTTCCATTTTGAGTTCTATCTTATTCAATTCACAGCACATTTTTCATTGTAACTGGTGTAAAAGCAAACAAGCTATAGGTGTTTTGTGAAGAATTCCTAATACATTATTTTTCCTTCGTGTACTTTTCCCTCCCTAGTTCTGTGGCTAAGTTACAGCTTCTGTGAATACATATTGGTCAGAAGCTACCCCCACTCACTCCAGGTGGTTTCAGTTCAATGCACCCAAGTGCTGTTCATTAAAAGATCAGAAGGTTTGCATCTGGATAATCTTAGAGGTATAGGTATTAGATCCTAAAGACTTGATTTCTTCTCTATTCTTATAATGCGTTTCTGTAATACCATAGGTCTTTTGAACATTTAAAGTTACATGGGTTCTGTTGTATCTTCAAGGCATGGAAAAGTGATTGGCATTTTCTGTCTGCGTAACAGCCCTAATTGTGACTTTTACTGTAAATAATATGATTATTATTCTATTTATTTCTATTAGCATTGCTTCTAATTATTGTTTGTTATTGCTTCTAACAGTACTATTATTTGACTGCAGTTGTCAGATAAATCACCCAAAAAGTGCTTGTGAAGGAAGGCAAACAGGAAACAGAATTTCGCTCTGGACCATATAGAGGTTGGAGTCCCCTCGGAAAAAGCTTTTGTTTTAGTATTTGTACAACACAATCTCCTCACAGCATACCTCTGCAAGACACTCATATGTGTCTTCATATAGCATGCTCCCTGTTATGTGCAGCACAGAAGAGGAAAAGAGGTTTCCCTCCTAATCTAAACAGTGAAGGAAATGTCCCCAGCTCCGTGAGGCAAAAACAACTAAGTGACCTTTTCTGCTTGAAAGTTTGCTGCCATGCTGTGTACCTACAACTAGGAAAACAGAGCCAGAATGGCTGTGATTAAACTAAAAGCAGAAAAGAAAGCAAGAGCCCGCTGGAGGTACTGAGAACCTTCTGCTGGGTGATAGAGACATCCACAATCTGACACATTCCAGCCTTCAGCAGCCAAGGACTGCACGCAGACCAGCACGGAGAAATGCTACATGCTGACAGAGCATAGTTCATCAGATTTCATCTCAACCCTGCTGAGCAAGTGAGATCTGTAATGTGGGCTGAATGGATACACTCGATCTAAAGGAGAACAGCATACCTGTGAATAGAGGTGTTTAAGCCAGGAGTGCCATGTCCATGGGCTTTCTCCATTACCTCCGTGTATGCTCTGTAAGCTGTTGTTCATCAATATTTTCATCAGACTTACTCCACCTTAAAAACAAACTCCAAAGTGTACTTGGCAGAAGTAAACACATGCTGATATCTTTGAATTTAAACTGTAAGCCAAGAACAAAATATAAGAAGCAGCTTTCTCTATGTCATTAAGTTGTGCATTTTGAATACTTTATGAACAATTCAACAACCCTAGTATTAAAAACTCTAATAGATCATGCTTCAGTTGTAGCTTTTTTTCAGCTACTCATCATAGAGGTATATTTCTTTGGACCATTTCACTTAACAACTTAGTTGTCCTCAGCTGACTTTCACATTGCTCATGGAGCTCCTTCTGTGTGTCTTTCTTTGGCCTCAGTTTAAAAGAAAATGAAATCTGAGTTTTCTGTTCTAATTGCAGGAAATTTAATATTTCTCTTCCAAGCTTTAGCATTTCTGCATTGTAACTAGCAAAAAGCACAGAGGACTAAAGACCAGATGAGAAGGTATTTGGAAAGTCTCAAGAATCTGCAATATTGTGTTTTCATTAGCCTCTCTAAACTATCTGAGCCAACACAGATATTTTAATGGATATAAAAAGAGGAATCAGGTCTCAGACGTACTACTAGATTTTATCTTGTGTAGTATTCAGGCCTAGGTTTAAATCCTAATCAACATCAGGATTTGAGTTTGGCTTCAGCAGAATCAAAATTTTACAATGGAACTTAGAAGTTTTTGAGTTAAACTTGTGGCTTAGCACTGTGAAAATCTGAGCTCTGTTCTGCCCAGCTCGGCTCAATTCCTGTCTGAGCTCCAGTAAGCCCCTGAGCTGCCCTCCACCTTGGCACACCGCCTGGTTTGAGACAGAGTCTGCCTTGTTTGTTCAGTGCAAATTCCTGAAACCCAAGATTCCCACTGTGTGTTTTCTATCACAAGGGGACCCTGATGTTGGTTGAAGCCTCATAAATCTAAAAAAATGCACATACTCCTGAGCAGTGAAACCTTACAGACACACTGTCCTTGTAAGGTATTAGCTTAGAGTCATAACTGGAAAAAGACGTCTGAGTTTAGGTAGAAGTAGAAATAGAGTGTACAAGTGGCTATGCAACCAAAGATGTGAATCCTTCAATTCAACTAAAATTAGGAAGGGGGCTTACCTCTCAAGCTCCCAGTTTAGAATATTTCTATTTTAAAATGCAATATTTCAGTACTATTGTTAGCTAAGACAAGGAACCGCATTTCTGTCTTATAAATATCACTTGAAGTGTGTGTTACTAACTTGGAAAAAAGAGAAAATGGAAAAAGAAAAAAAAAACCCAGAGGTTTTCATTTTATAGTGTTAAGTGTAGGTATGGGAGGAGAAAAAGCTATAGCCTCATTGATTATGTTTTTAAGAAGTGGCCATATATGATTATAGCAACATAACCTGAAGACTATATCCTGATTAAAAAAACATTCTCTGCTTTTAGTCTATCTCAGATTTAGAACACCAGCAATCTCCTCTACAGCTCATAAAGCCACATTTTCAGGATATGAAGAATGAAAATATTAATTCAAGAGGGTAGTATTTCTAAATTCTTCATGTTATAATTAATTAAAATTATAAAGTAAGAGGAGGAAGCTGATAGTAAAAGTAATTCCTTGGAGCTAGCATAGAAAGTCAGACTTTGTCACTCCACTAAGTAGGTCAGTAAAAACTTTCTGATACACTTGAAAAATATAATGTCTGAAAGTTGGAAGAGGGAAAATAATCACAATACAAAGGGGGAAATAATCACAATACAGCAGGAAGTAGATCCTTAACTTTCGTACATTGTCTGTAAACCTCTTCAATACTGCTGTCTTCACAACAGAACTGGAGGACATGTCTAAGTAAGGTCAATCAACTCAGCCAAGGTTGAGAAGATGCTGAAATAGACTTTATGGCTTCTGACTGTCTGTCAGCTCATCTATATATTTGATGTTATATCACCTTAGTTAAAAAATAGCCTGAGACCACTGACCTAGACAGAAAATACCGAAGTTCTTGAGAAGCATTTCAAAGCAGCCCTCATGCTGCTCTTAGGTATCTTGAGAATGCCATGGCAAGAACCTTAAGCACTATAATTCGGTGCCAAGAAGTTAGTCTTGTGACAAAAATGACAGAAATTTAGATGGTTGCTGTTCAGGTTAGCTAAAAAATACAGCTCAAGTACATGATGTTTAGCCCAGCTTTATGGTCAGGGCTGTTAATTCTTTAACCTTGCCTTGACAGCTAGCCTGGAGAAGCACAGGGCCCAGCTTCCACAGAGAATTAATGTCTCTATGATGAATTTGGGGGGATGTTAGAGTATCTCATCTAAATAGTTGAGAAAAGTACCTCACAGGTAAAAGAATAACCCTAGTTTTCAACACTGCAGAAGCACACGATGCTGAATTAGTGATTTCTAGGAAATCAAACCTAGAATATTTGGCACCATAAACAGCAGATCAACAGAAGCTCGCACAGCATCGAACATCTTTCACTGGTGGCCTCAATCCTGACTAAAACCTTTGGATAGTACCAGGCCATAACTGAAAAGGGGTGTATTCCTCAATGAAGGAATATGGATTAACCTGTAGGAAACTCTGTGAAAAGATGAAGCATATGAGAAGTCTAACAAGAGTTGGAGCTAGGTTAAATTTGTGGCAAAACATTCTATTATGTAACAGGATCAACAGTAAGGGATCCTGATATCAGGGATCTGTATGCTGCTGATTGAAAGAAATGATTATTGGAATACTTGAACTGTAAATGTAAGAAAAATCCAAGTGCTAGAAAAAAGTCCAAGACCAGACCCATTGTGGAGTTGCTGTCTGAGAGTTCCTTGGACTGAGGTTCAACTGACTTTTCCTTATTGTATAAAGGGCCTGACAAGCTTCTGATGAACATGAGACAAGCCACCCAGCCAACAAAACAGCCAACGAGGCATCTGTGAACTGTGGCCATGACTGTTATTGTACAGTTACGTGGTGACAATAAATCATTGCATCATTGTAGTCACTGGTTAACTTAGTACCTAACTTGCAGCCGCATTTCAAATCTCAGCTTAAGAGTTACATCCTTGGGTAGTTTATGGTCACTACATAAAGCAAGATACATTGAAGTTCTTTTGTTTAAAAAGCATAAAGAATTAAACATTTGGTTTTGGCTTAATAATGCCATACACTGTTAGTCTGAATATAGAAATTTCGGATATATTTGTCAACTCTCCAACAGCTAAAGGGAGAGGTGCAGGCCCTTCTCACCTATCATTTTTTTGCATGATTCCTAAGACCATTCTCTCTGACACAACAAAACTGTAAATGTAATTCCAAATGGTGAAGAACTGAAATAGTTAGAGGATATTTGCAAATCAAAATTTGAAGCTCAATAAAATGAATTGGTTCATTGGGCTTTATCACTAACAAACACCTAAATACAAATTTGCTTGTGTAGGCAAACAATTTTAAAAGGCAATAAAAGAAATATGAGGAGAAATAAAAACTTATGACTGCACATTAAACACCTTCCTCTCAAACAAAAAACAAGGATGCAAATTACCCTACAGTTCTTTGCACAGTTTGACTGGCCCTAATTTTTAATTAGTTAGTTTATGCTTAAACCATAGTAAGTCATTCCAGCTTATATAGACTTATATATCTGAAATATTAAGAATGCCATTTCCCATTGATACACCAAGTTGTAATAGGATTTTTGGTAGGAAACTATCAAGATGCATTAGTAAGTCAATGACTTACCAAGTAAACTCACAAAATGCTTTCTCTACCTACCTACAAACAGAGATTAATTTTGATTTGCTTTGTTGTTCCTATTTTCTTGTAAATGCATAGAGATCACACTAAAATGTAGTACAGCCTTTTCCATTGTAGACCCTTTAAAGAGGCAAACTCCTGAGGTGAGAAAAGAAAAAAGAATCTTGTGAATGGTTCAGATCATGTTAGAACAGTTTCAGAATTTTATTTCCAAGTTATTGAGAATGGTATGAAAAGAAAAAAATTTGCAAAACTATGTCCAAGTCAATTTGCTAATCTGTGATATATCTAATCTTTGTTTTCTCTATGACACTTAGTTATATAAATTAATACAGGCAGACCTGACTTTCAGGTCATTTTCTGCTCAGATAAGATAAACTCTTATTGAAAGCTAAACATTTTCACCACTCTTCATAAAAGAGTGGGGGAGGAAAAAAAAAGGGGATTAATTGACACAGCGAAGGAACACCAAATCTGGGTGCACTGACAAGCAGGAGGTACTTGAGCCTGACTGTGCCCTCTGATCTGGACAGCACAAGTGGGAGTCATTAACCCTTTCAATCTCTGGATAATCTCCTCATAGTAAGGCACATGTCATCTCTTGCATGTATGTTTCAGAAGTCTGCTTGAAAATTCTGGAACTTGAGGGGAAAGGATCTGTGTATGGAGTGGGGATGAGGGAAATTAGATTTTTTTTAGACCAGGATGGTTTTCAATGTTCTGCAAACTCCCTAGGAAGTCGGAAGTGTCAGAGTGAGAAATATCAAACTGAAGGATGATTGCACTTCCGTATTTGCACCCAGTTGTACTCTGTTTGTACAAAGCTAATGAAGTTTTCAGACACACCCTCAGGAAGAAGTCCAGGATTCAAAACTGCCTTCTTTGACCTTCCAGTTTCCTTCCAGAGGTCACAGTCAGCAGCATCCACAAAGACCTTGGCAGCCACAGAGGAATACCTCTGAAAGGACAATCCTTGAAAAATTATATGTGCCTTTCAGAAACCTTATACAGTCTTGGCTTCACTGCCTTGAGAAACAGCTCCCCCAAGACTACACAGAAATGTTAGTTATACAAACACCTGGCCAGGTTCTTCTGCGAATGAAACTGGAGCGAAGGCAAGAAAGAGAATAATCAAATTGCTTGTCTGATAACAGGAAAGGAATGGCTACAAGGAGAAGAGGAGACTGGATAGTGATAGCTTTATGCTTCTGGCCTCTGAGCTTCTGTGTGTTTCCCACGGTACAGAGATCTCACTGAGAAGAGCACAAGTGAAATAAAGAGCCCACAGGACAGAGAACAAGTGAAAGAAAGTAATTTAATTTGTGAAAAAATTCTGCAGATCTGCCATTTCATCTTAAAACAAATCATTTTGAAATGCAAAAGGAGAAATCAGGGAAAAGAAGGCATTTAAATTGAATTAAGCTACCAAAAGAGTATGAGAGTCATGAAAAATGGCATAGGTCAGAAAACTCTGCAGGAGGAGTCTGACAAACTGCCGTGATGAGCAGGAATTGAACTTTGTCTCTTGATTTCTAATACATGATCCATCACAACCCGGCCTGTCATCTGGTAAGGTCAAGAGTCTCTGTGTTCAGTTGTTAATTTTATACCCCTCTTGGCTTCTAACAGGAGTTACTTAAATCGATGATGTGTTTATCCAGACACAAATGATAGCCATCAAAACATTTTCATTCTGATAGGCTCATGTGTGTGGTATGGAAGCCTAATTTGCTGGAAGTAAAGCTGTGTATAAAAGCTAACATTTAATGAAGTTCTCTTAGCTACATATAGACTATTAATACTTTGTGTGCTTCTAGGAAAGTGCAATCAAGAAATTAACAGAATGGGCTCTGCTCAAGAAGGAACAAAATGCTCACAATGCAGACAGGGAGTAAGTTCTCATAAGATGTAAAAAAAAAATCTTTTCTGAGGCTGTGTTCCAACTGATTGTGATCTTGTATTAAAGAGCTTTACATGGCATATTCGGTTTTTGTGGCAAACTTTTTGTAGCAGTAGGGCTACAGAGATTGATTCTGTGAGAAGCTGCCAGAAGCTTCCCTTGTGTCCAAGACAGACCCATCACTGGCCAACATCAAGCCCATCAGCGATGGTGGTAGTGCCTCTGGAATAATGCACTTAAGAAGGGGGAAAAAGCCTGTGCAGCAGCAATCACAGCCAGAGAACGGAGGAGTGAGTACACATGACAGCAAGAGCCCTGCAGACACCAAGGTCAGTGCAGAAGGAGAGGCAGGAGGTGCTCCAGGTGCTGGAGCAGACATTTCCCTGCAGCCCCTGGTGCAGACCATGGTGAGGCAGCTGTGCCCCTGCAGCCCGTGTGGTTCCACAGTAGAGCAGAGATCCACCTGCAGCCCATGGAGGATCCCACTCTGGAGAAGGTGCAGGTGCCTGAAGGAGACCGTGATCCTGTGGGAAACCTGTGCTGGAGCAGGATCTTGGCAGGACCCATGGAGAGAGGAGCCCAGGCTGGAGCAGGTTTGCTGGCAGGGCTTGTGACCCCACAACTATTATTTTCAATAAGCAAATCAGCTGCAGGACAGTAGCAGGTAGCTCAGAGAACTGAATAATAATGGCATTTTAAATTTATAAAATCCTTTATGTTCCAGAGGATCTCAAAACACTTGCAGAGTATTTTGTTCATTACAGAAGCACCAAGGAAACCTTATACACCCTTCATAATTAGCAGCAAAGAAAACAGATCATAAGCAATTTCTGTGTGTTTTGTAAATATTGGCATGCTTAGTTCTAAATAGCTTTAGTTGCACAGCTGTAAGTTTAGTAAACTCATCTTAATCATGAAATACATAATGAGTAAAAACATTTAATTAGTATATCTCCCTCAGAAATTATTTACCTAATGAGATGTAATTGCAGTGAATGCCGTTTAATCGGAACACTATTAGCATATATTCCATACCATGGTATTTACTCAAGTACATGGTATTACCAAGTACATTCTGTGGTGGTGTTATTTAACCAGGTGTTAAAATCATTGCAAAATATTAACTTTCCAGCAACTGATAACACAAGTCACCAAAAAAGACAGTTTATGAGACCAGAATGTGATTTCTGTCCTTGTATTTCTATTCAATCACAGTATTTCTTTCAGATTTTTCCTTAATTCTAAAATCAGAGACTTAAAAACTGAATGCTAGGAAGTATTTGTAATTTCTTTCATTTGGGCAAACACTCTAAATTCCTACAGGCAATTACAGAACTTATTCACACAGTCATAAAAATTGCACATGCAAATGGAACATGGGTCGCACGTCTTCACAGATGATTATTCTCAAAATATCTTATAACCATAAAAGCTACTTAATTAGGACTCCAGGATATCTAATTAGATTTCCCAATTAGCAAAATAAAAATATACCCCAAACCAGCTGTAAATCTGAGGAAAAGAAAGAGAAAAGATTGGCAGGCGTGTTGCCTCACCCTCTCTCTGGCTGCAGCTGCTCTGTGATGAGCTGACAGCTGAGCAGTGCCACTTCCCTTAGGGGACTGTGACAGGAAACAAGGTGATGGGGTCACCAGTTCACCCAGTAAGGGGACACAGGCAAACCAGGCAACCACACTCCTGAACTAACAGGGCACTCACTGATAGCTGGAGGTGACATGTTTTCTCGTGAACTAGTAGCAGTTTAAAGACACACTGCCTCCAAAAACCTCTTTGAATTCACATTTATTCGTTTAGAGGCAGAATCTTAGCCCATTTCTATGTTTTTACCAGCAGAACAAATATTCAAGAAACTGCACTGCAGGAACTGCTGAGATGAACCCAAATCTGCCTACTTTCTCTGCTACACTACATGGTGATCTCAACATAGTTTTCCAAAAGCTAAATGGAGCTGTCAGAGCTCAAATGACCCTTATCTAGGACTGGGACCCATATGGCTGCCCATGCCATGCAACCACTGCACTGTAAGTAGCCATTGGGGTCCCTCAAGGCAAAATCCTCACTCACATTGTCATGGCACTGGAATTCACTAGGGGTCTGGGACAACAGTGCTCCAACCAGGTTGCTCTGAGAACCACTGAGGTGCATGTAGACCACTGTGACACTTCAGCTCATCATTGAACAGTAAGAACAAATAGCATGGAAAAACCTTGACATATGAAATCTAACTTTCCCAAGCTACATATTTTGACAGGGGCATCAAGGGCAAAGGATGGCATATTGCCTGATAGAGCCAATACAGGGCTGTTTCATCACTGGAGCACGCAGTACATCTCATGTGAGGCAGCTTCTTGGGGCCAAGGGCTGCCTTGCACTGTCCCTTCTAGATGAAAGCAGGCAGGGAGGGAGGAAAGGTGGCACAGGCTTGGCACTGCTCTTGCATAGAGAATGTCCCTCTATCATCCATTTCATAATCACCACCATATGCCAGGAACAGGGACAGATTTCCTAATCTAATTTGCAGCTGAAGCAGAAGTCCCCCATCCTTGTCCAGGGACATCTTCAAAGTGCTCACACAGCAGTCAAGTGAGACTGCTATAACAAATATGTCTGTAGGAAGGAGACAAAAGTTCCCTTTATCTTCAGAATAATTTGGATAATGTTCTCTCCTGGATCAGGATGTTCTGAATGCACATGGTGATTGCTCACTGTATCTAGGACAGGCCTTGTTGCAGAGGGCATTATGCACTTCACTCATAAAAGAGAAGCAGCAATATACTTAAATGATATAAAACTGTGAGTTTACAAAGTGCAATGGTAAATGCAACATGTTTTAATGGCAAGG
The DNA here is from genome assembly GCA_034509425.1 of Eopsaltria australis. NCBI lineage: Eukaryota > Metazoa > Chordata > Aves > Passeriformes > Petroicidae > Eopsaltria > Eopsaltria australis. The sequence continues at coordinate 145,283 of JAVTVJ010002590.1, forward strand.
CATACTTGACTATTTACTGTACAGAAAACAGAGTCAGAGAAAGCTCTCAGTGAGAGCTCATAGGCTTGTATGTGAGAAAAGACCACACCAGAAGATACTGCACCATATTTGAAGAATTCAAAAAGCCAGATCCCACATGATTTCACCTCTACACAAATGAAAACTGAGGATTGACTCATGATGTTAAAAGCATCCCTGTGCCCATTGGGATTGCTCTGTATCACCCAGGAAGAACAACTGCCTGGACAGATGACCTTCAGATGATTGCTTTAGGGTCCAAACTGGGCTAGATACTATGACAGGAGAGACTCTTTTCTGCCCATTGTGATTTCTACATGATGGTAGAAGATACTCTAGAGTATCTTCTTTGCTCACAATCCCTGCAAATGGGAAAACAAAATTGAATTCTGCCATGCAAATTAAGAGCAAAATATTCTTCTGGCACAGGTTAGGTGTGTATTACTTTTATATGTGTTTTGCCTCTTGACAAGGTGCCCTGGGGGCCACGCCATCAATCTGCAAAGGGCTTTATTCTTACAGTTCCAATGCAGTAGTCTAAGCCATCTTCCCTAAGCATGTCAGGTTCAGCTGACCTCCAAACAAGCACTTCTTCCATGGGAGCACTGGGGTAGGTTCCCACATCTCCTCACTCTTGCTACAAGGTGCTGGTAAATTTGTGGCATAAATCAGCCTGGTACACACAGACAGACCAAAAGCAGGTAGTTTGGGCTGAAACAAATATTAGGCACACTTTGCAGAGGTCCCCAGGGGATCGATATTTATCTATTTATCTATTAATGTACAGCATGTCATAGGGTGTAACTGGAGTAGCATTCAGGATATGGGAATAAACAAGGTAATACTCTACTGAGTTGGCCCTTTGGGAGGACCTAACAGATCAGCATGAATGTAAATGTTAATGCTGCAAATTGCAAGATTTTCAGCAGCCTGTAAGTCTTGAAGCCCATTAACAACCACAACACCCAACAGACATTACAGGTCTTTTATTTTCAGGCAATCTAAATTATGTGTGTTTAAGCAGATGGCTTTTACTAGTAACTGATAACATTGAACAGAGGAGAAGCATTATGTAAAAGTCCATCAAAACACAGAAGAAGCATAGTAAAGAGGGAGTAAACATGCATTTGAACGATTACCATTGTTCTCTATCTTTTGTGTAGTTTTAAGTACCCAGAGCAGTCACACAAAGTACTAATGGCTTCAGCTCTTTTATATCCTGAGTTTATGTCTCTGGGACCTTCAGACTGACTCTGCCTTCTCTTCTCCAGTGACATCCTCCACAGAAATTACTTTGGCTATCCTTTCTGATTTGACTATGCCACAAAAAGGGTAACAGAAACCTTAGACTGGGAAGAATTTCAGAAGTGCTTATATTTCTAGACTAGCAGCTTTCCAAGGGTGCCTGGGAGCACTCTTTTCAGAGAATGAGAAAAAAAAAATAAAAGGAAAACAGGGAGAAAGAGAACAAGTGTATTATACAACACTCATAATCTCATCCTACTGTGCTGTCTGCTTGCTTATCAGCAGCAAGTTTGCCAAGCAAGGAAAGTGCACATTAAGAAAATCTTGCTCAAATAACAACCTGATTTCAAGTTTCAGCTCTCACAGGCAAGGAAACTGACAGCTACTGGTATTAACAAAGTAAAAGGCACATACAGTCATTTTCAATTTGGAGATACTTATATTCCACAGGATTGCAACAGGATTGGCAAAGTTCTAAAAAGAAAATCAACCCTACATTGACTTAGTACAAATCTCCCAATATAATTTGCTTTAATAAGATCGTAGCAGTATATCTGAGGCAATACATTTTCTATCAATAACTTTTCTGAAGAGAAAGTAACATAAACCACTTGAAGCAGGCAGAAAGATTGGAGAACTTTGTGTCAAGTGCAGAAGATTTTGTTGGCTCCACAATGTGTATGTAAAATCCTGAGTTCCTCTGCCCTGAGTTTTTTCATTCATCTTGCAGGAATACTGATGTAGAATTTCCAGCTTTCTTAGCATGTGACATACATGACTGAATCTCCTGATGGAAGGCAACGTGCTAGAACAAAAATATTGGAAATGCTTACTGACTGAGTATCAGAAAACTTTGATATTACACACTACAATATTCCAGAAGTCCATTTAAAACTGTTTATCATGAACTCAGGAACATGTTCTGTGTTTTTCAGGACTAGTTCATGAGATTTCATCCTTCAAAGCTATGATGTGGATTTGGGTTTCTAATGAAACTAAAAATATACAAATTTTTGCCTCATTTGAGTCTATGACCTCATTTGTGTGAATCTGATGTGCTTTGGAGTAATTCTGTGTTTAAGACAAAACAAAGGTTTAATAAAAGAAGACTGCAATATACTGTGGTCTTACTAAAATAGCATGATAGACAGGCAAAAATAAAAAAAAGCCAGGGTAACTGCATGTATATTATGCCAAATTACTGTTTTCTCCTCAATATGTAGGAAAACAGTTCTAGCTAGAAGCCTCCAAAACCAAGAGAATTGTGTAAGTCATGTCTACATCACACCAACCATGGACAAAAGAGTCAGTGAAAACCACACTTGGCTTCAGAAGCAAATACAGGATAGCTGCTGTAGCACATTTTATTCCACAAGCTGCAAGAGCCATTAGCTTGGGCACAGTGCCATGGTAACACATGAATAGGAACAAAGTTTTACATGCAAGACATTATATACTTTCAGGAACAAGGCATTATACCCAAACAGGGCCATGCTGCACTTTGTGATCCTCATGCACATCTGAAATCTTTATATCTTTATACACAACAAAGGAGTTTGCTCCCAGGAAAAGAAAAAAAGGAAAAAAAGGTAGGCTTCAGATAGTTCACTGGATGTTTTTATTACAAAATATTGTGTTGGAATAGGTGGAACTGTGTTTCAAAAAGCTGCAAATGTACATTACCCCGAGGAAAAGATGCCCTCATTTTACAGCTCCATCCAAGATTTTGTTCTCTTGTGGATTCAGTAAAGAAACTGTTGCAAAGAAAAGACAAATTATTCAGGAGATAAGACACGCTTAAAATTTAAAGTGAGCAGGAGGGGCAGTCAACTACCTGCTGAGGCATCTGAGTTCAAAGATAAAAGCCAGTATTCAGCTTGGTTTTTTCACAAAACAGCACTGATCCCCCAGCATGCTCATTCTTAAAAAAAAAACTGGCAGTAACAAGGATCTCAGCTTCCAACAGAAATGGAAGTAATATCAAGTAGAGGCAGTTCTAAGAAGGGTCCACGAATTTTGGAATTTTTGTCAGAGATGCACTAGGAAATGGAAGCTTACTCAGAAGCTGTATGAAGGAACATTCTCTCAAGACTTCTGTGGTGCATCTGTGGTAAGTAACACACTGATGTATGTGTAATTTGTTCTTTATAGCTCTATAGCTTGCTGTCTTCACAGTTCAAGAAAAGTAAATAAGTGCTACATATATATGTGCATATACATATGTATGTACACACATATATTTATAAACTGATGTATCTATGTACATACATATATTAAAAGATTTAATATATGAATGCAGCCCTGAAGATAGAAAACTTCATGCCCTGTAGGCATGCACACAGATTGTAACTCTTCATAAGAATATTCTATTCAGCTGGAAGTTTTCAAATATCAAGTCTGTGGACCTCTACACAAAATATATGTGCAAGTTTAAAATACATTCCAGTGTCCTTTTTTTTTTATTAAATGTACTTTGGAGGTAAAATCCTTGAACATGCAAAATAATGTTATCCTATGTTTCTCACTTTTCTCATATAGCAGATTCAACTTCAAAGTTCATGGAACTTATACATACTTGTCTCTTTTCTTTAATCAAATGTGAAGTATTTTCCATTACTTGCATGGACAAAACTTCAAAAATTAATATCACTTATGGATGCCAAAAAGATGCATGACACAGTCCCAAAGAACAAATGGATCTTCAGTATGCAAAAGTCTTTATTTATTTATGACATGGTGTTGAAGAGCTAGAAACAGAAATTTTGAAATTTTTTTTTTGTTCTGTCAGAAAGAACAACCTGCAGGTCTTTTAGAGGACATTCATAGCCCTCTTCTCCTAAGTATCTCCACAGGAGCCAAATGTATCTGCAGTTAGTCACAGAAATGGAAAATGCTTCCTTTATTAATTCACATTAGTGTAGAACTGCTATAAGGAATCTGCCACTTCTCATACAGAATATATGAAGTAGGAGAGTATCAGATAGTGTGTGTAGATTTCAGTGGTTGATCAGAAAGTTATGATACAGTTTTGTTTCATTATTCATTCACATTCACACTGTTACCAGTAACCGGGCTGATTACTCTCCCATTCTTCTTCTTGGTTAATGTTTAACATGATCCTACAGAGTAAGCATTGTGTGGCTCCATAGACTGGTGGTTTCTGAAGAATAAGTATTGTATTAAACTTTCAGGTGTGCAAACAGTTCTTCATCTGGCAAGAACACAACATGCCCTAGAGCCAAGGCAGGAATTTGAACCCCATTTGAGTTTGAATCTAACCCTTTACAGAGCTGAGATTCTCTGCTTAGAGCAGAGTGGGAGTTTTCAGTATCTCCATATAGCCACTTTCATTGCTGCAGTGGTAAATTCTCAGCTTGCTGTCAAGAGACCAGAGGAAGACTGGGTGATTTCAAGAACAAAGGACATCAACCATTCAGTACCTCAGCTGGTCCATAAGGCTGCTACATGTGCTTAAAAATAATGCAGACTAAAATACCATAGGAAATTTATATTCTAATTACTTCTTCCCATGAACATGTATATCTGAAAGCAGCCAATCTGAAATGACCCAGTTTATAACATTACATCACTATGGTCCTGCTGGAACACAGGCCAACACTTTGCCCTCCTGGGAAAGAAGGCTAATGGAATCCTGGGCTGCATGGAAAGAAGTGCTGCCAGCAGGTTGTGGGGCAGGTAATCCTGCCCCTCCATTCAGCACCAGTGAAGCCACACTCGGAGTCCTGTGCCCAGCTGGGGGATTATTCGTACAAGAGGGGCATGGAGCTACTGGAGAGAGTGCAGTAAGCAGTCACTAAGACGATGAAGGGACTGGAATATCTCTCCTTTAAAGAAACTGGGAGACCTAAGATTGTTCAGGCTGTAGAAGAAAAGGCTCAGAGGAACCTCATGATACTGTACACTCCTGAATGGAGGGGACTAACAAGACATAGCCTCTTTCCAGTGGTTCTCCAAGAGAGAACCAGAGGAAATAGGCCCAGACTGAAAGACTGGAGATTCCTTTTGAACAGTGGGAAACACATTCTTACTGGGAAGGTGACTGAGCACTGGCAAATATTGCCCAGAGATGTGGTGGAATCTCCATCCTTGAGAGACATGGTCTTGGGCAGCATGCTGCTCTGGGTCTCCCTACTGGAACAGGGAAGTTGAACCAGATGACCTCCTGAGGTCCCTTCCAACCTCAGCCCTATTACAATTTGTATTTTGTTCAGGGGAAATAGCAAAAGTAACCACAGAGAAGTTTCAGTTAAGGAAAAAAATCAGAAGTAAACCTTAGGATTATTAAAAATACCATCACACTTGTCAGAGTTCTCAGTATGCTGACTGGAAAGAGACATAAAATTGCAATAATATTTTATCAGGAATGGCAATACAAATTGAGATGAAGTTGTTATCAGATTCTATTTCTCATAGCATCTAAGAGAAAAAATAGAACTAGAATGGCACACAGATGAGTAGAAAAGCCTGCTTCCTCTGCACTGTTTATCATGCTGTTCTGTATGTTCTGTATCATGCTTCTCAACTGCAGTCACAAACTGTATATAGGTAAGGTCATACAAGGTCTAATCAAGATCAATCAAAACCACTTAGACTCAAACCAAAAAGGATTCCTGAAAAAAAAAGAAAGGAACAGGAGCTGTGTTTCTTCATTTGACATGCTTCTAAACACTAGTTATCTTAACAGAATGGCTATCTAGACACAGTTTTTGGTAGCCAAGAAAACAGTCAGGACAAATGACTTCAATTAAAGAAATTAATAAGAACCTCAGGATATGCAAAAGACAAAATATCCATAAATCTGTACTTGTTTATTGCAAAACATACAAAAATGGTCTGTGTCAACAATCCCATGACAGTGTTATCATCTACTAGCCTACAAGAGACAGAAATTCAACCAAAATGTAAGAGATCTGAAGGAAATTGCAACTTGTTATTTCCTTTCTAATAATTCAGTATTCTCAAATATCTTTCCTGCCTGTCTGTACGCACCATACTGCTTCATACCACAAAAATGATAAATGAACAAAGTCAACCTCTGACTTTTTGATCTGTCTGGTAGAATAAGCACATAGGCTACTTTGGACAATAAGGTCATAATTCAATTGGAGTCTTCAAACACTTTCTGCAATTCAAACACAACAAGTGAAATTATGATGCCACGAGGTCAAATTCCAGTTCTGTTTAGATAAGTCTGGATATCTCCAAAATAGCATCTGTTAAAATATTACAAGATACATAAATTACAGCACTGCCAGTAAGAATCCATGAAAGAAAATCAGGAAGCTGTAAAGTATGAAAAATGGGAAAAGAGAATATGGAAATAAACCCCAACTGATTAAAGAGAGAGAGAGAGAGAGAGAGAAGAGATTTATGAAGTAATTGGATGACATTACTAAGGAAAAACAGAATTAGGGCCACTTTCATATGCATTACCTAATTCCTAATCTAATGGCTCAAAGAAGGCTGATACTGGAGAGAAAATCAGTCTCTGCAAACCAAACACTCCAGCTAGTTCTCCTGGATATGGTGCCCACATTTGGTCCAAGAGATGCAGTCCATAATCTTAATTTGCATCTGATTCCAAGGGATATTCTGCCTGACTTTCACAGTCATTCTCACAGAGTGCATGGTATCTGTTCAGTATTAGTGACCAAGGTACCAAACTGCCTTTCACCAATGAACATAAAGGTTTCCATTCTTCTGTTTAGGTCAGTGCTGGAGACAAAACAGCTCACTGGCTGACTGCATAACAACTAAGGACAGATCCTGTTGTAAAACAGACTGATCAAATACTAAGCCATGCCTATTTTCCACCTGTGTTACGTAAGTTTTTGGAGGCATTCAAGTACTCATCTTGACTTATGGGAAGGAGGAAACCCAATGAGACCACAAATATTTGTGCATGTGCCTGGAAGTTCAACACAGCACAAAAAAAATGTAACCGAATTTGATAGCAAACAGGAGTGAAATTCATAGGCTGAGAGCTCTGGAAGCACATTCCCAAAGGCACTCCCAGACACTCAAAATGCTTGTAAGTCCAGACAGTCCACCACTGCTACAGGCTAGAAACACACTTATACAGACGTTACAGGCTGTAAACACAGATCTACATGCCCTGTGCTGATTGCCATCAGTATATGTCCTTGAGGAAAAAGAAGCCCTAAAAGCAGCCATGATGCCCCAAGACTGGACAGTTCAGGACCTTTCATAGGATAAACTTCATATTGTTTGTCTTAGCACATGTGGACAAGCCATGATCAAAACTGAAAAAATACCACACAGTTTTCCCATAAACACCCTGCAGAAATTCTGTACTACTTGGGCATTGCACTGATGTTCCTCACTTAATACCACAACACTTTTCTCTGGGAAATATTTTAAGTCCAAATCCTCAAAAACACACCAAAAACACTCACTGCACTTGGTAGGATGCTAATATAGGAAATAATTGTCCATGACTGGCAGAACATCAGTTTCTTCTAAGTCCTAGGTAGCACCTTTTTTTCAGTAAGGGTTTTAAGACCAATTCATCTCTGTTAAAATATTTCAGACATGAGCATTTCACAATCTTCAACAGCAGGAATACAGTAAACTTACAGTAAACTTGTAAAGTTTTATACATAATACAAGAAGGCATACATAGAGACAAAGGAGAACTATGTCATTAAGTAGTCTGATGTCTCTGTGCGTAAATTAAGTGTCTAAATTTACTTAGAAGTTTCAAAGACACAGCATCCACTATTTCTTAGCAGCCACGATAAAATTTTGGTGAGAAATTTTCATTAGGCTCATCCATCCACAGTGGTCTGGCTTAAAATTCTCAGTCTCAATCTTTTATTGTACACACAGGTGAAAGCAATTACCACAATGGGAAGAGAATCCACATCAGACTAACTAGAAGTGGAAACACCTAAAACACAGAGGTATGAGGTATGAACAGGGGAACATGAATCCTTGAATGAATCAAGTGTACTGAACTCTAAACCTATGAGCAGCACTTTCAGCAGGAAGTAGGCCCCTTTGGTCTGTGCCAGCGCTACCATAGCAGTCTCTGATTTACTTGTATGATTTTTCTGCAAAGAACTCATTTTGTCATGTTATCATAGTGCCTTTAGAAACACAGGAACTGGCAGCTCTTTGGTGTATAATCTTTGTGTGCTGTCCTAGCTTCCCCTTCATACATTCATTCATTCATTTACATGTGTACAGGATTAAAATACATTGTGTTCCATATGTTAGCCAATGGTCACGTAGTTTTACCAGATTTCTTCTACAAACTACAAGCTCTCCTCCTTCTCCTTCTCCTTCTCCTTCTCCTTCTCCTTCTCCTTCTCCTTCTCCTTCTCCTTCTCCTTCTCCTTCTCCTTCTCCTTCTCCTTCTCCTTCTCCAGGGGGATTCATAATCCCAGCATGTATTTCTGAGTGCATGCCACTGAAGTTTCTTACTGCTGACTTGAGCACAATGGAATGTCAGTATTTGGGTGGTCCCCTTGCCAATGCAGACTCCTTGCAATCTCTGTGTGGTCAACTCCGTGCCAGATTTCTCACCTGAGGTGAAAATACTGATTTGCTCCAGGGAAACAGACAGCACAGTAAGTCACACAAAGGATGCCACTGGGAACAGTTTTTCTAAAAATTGAGATCTTATAAAATACTTTTTCTTAATACGCAAATCTCCTAGGCATACCGCCAAGATGATTTTTCACTGTTTTTCTAAGTACCTTTTTTCCACTTACAAACAACAGCAACACATAAATGAATTTTCTGCCCCAGAGACAAACCCAGTACAGTTGCATTTCCCTCATAGTGGAGGACTTTAAAAAAATCCCCTAACTCTAGTGTGCAAACCTGGCCTCAGCAAATGGGTTGGTGGGCTATGGTCTCCCCCTGCCGGGCCCTGCCAGAGATGATTTTTAGCACAGCCATTGAGCTGGCCCTCCTTGTGGATACATTCTTCTCCTCCAGTCGTGTTTACTTCTCCTTAAACCTGAGATAATTAGACAATAATACTGCCTTTATCTTATATCAAGTTCCCAGAACCCAGAAGGCATATTTGGCCAGTGTGAGTTTTGGTGGCCACAGACTCTTTATGCAGTATGCCATAGTGGGCAAAGCCCTTCAGTGGTCTTTACAGTGTTTAAGACAGCTATGATTTTTAAGGCTCTTACACGAGCACACGTGTTCCCAGTTTCATGGTGAGATAAGCAGATAGCCCCTATACAACGGCCAGTCAAGTACCCCACACAAAATTTTCCTAGTGCTGGAATGAGCTGGTTTACTACCTTGTGGCAACCTGGCTTGGTTGGGGGGACACCAGCAGTAAAGTGCAGCACAAGGAAACTTACGACTTGTAGGGGATGACTAGGATAGGGAACATTTCAACAACTTAGACATACACAAGTCCATAGGAAACCAACAGGATGCACTAAGTGGTGCTGAGCGAACTGGACAACACCAGTCCCTCGGTCATCTTTGAAAGATCACAACAATTAGAGAGGCTGTTCCTAAGCACTGAAAGAAAAAAAGCTAATATCCTTCCTATTTACAAGAAGAAGGAGGATTTGGAGAATAACATGCTGATCAGCTTCACTGTTTCTCCAGGGACAATGATGGACAAGACGACCCAAACATATAAAGGATAAGAAGGTTATTTGGAGAAGTCAGCATGGATTTATGAAGGTGAATCATTCCTGAACAACCTTATAGCCTTCTATGATGAGATGAGCAGCCTGGTACATGACAGGAGAATGAGAGAGGTTGCTTCATCTTAACTTTAACAGAGCACTCCACACTGTCTCACATCACACTTTCCCAGACAAATGGATGAAGTACAGACTAAGTAAGTGGCAAACAAGGTAGACTGAAAACCAACAGAATTGACAGGCTCAGAGAACTGTGATTAATGTCACAAAAAGCAGCTAAAGGTCAGGTGTCCACTGTGTACTCCAGGCATTGATATTGGGACCAACACTGCTTAAAACCATTAATAATGACAGGACTGAATGCACTCTCAGAGAGTTTGCAGGTGATAGAAAACTGCAATAAGTTGTTGTTGTTATTATTATTATTATTATTATTATTATTATTATTATTATTATTATTATTATTATTATACCTGATGTGTACTGCCATCCAGAAGGACTCTAAAAGCAGGTGAAAAGGGTAAACAGAAACCTGATAAAATGCAACAAAGGGAAATTCATGGTCCTGTTCCTGATCACAAGTAAATGCAGACACAGTATGTGCTGGGGGCTGGCCAAATGGAAATAGCTTTGTGAAGAAGAACCTTAGGGTCCTAGAGAACAAGCTGAAAATGAGCAATGCAGTGCATCTCTATGGCAAAGATGGGCAGCAATTTTCTGGGCTGCACTAGGTAAAGCTTTGCCAGCAGGACAAGCAGATTGTCCTTCCTCTTTTCACAGAACTGGTAAGATACTTCTGTAGTTCTGGGTCCAGATCTGGGCTCCTCAGTACAAGAGATGTGGAAATACTACAGAGTCCACTACAGGACCACAAAAACCTCAGAAGATTGGAGTGTCTTTCACAGAAGGTGAGGCTGAAGGAGCTGGATCTTCTGTAGCATGGTGAAGACAAAGCTCAGAAGGATCTTGTGTATTTGTAAAAATACTTGACAGAAGGTTGTAAGAATGATAGAGCCAAAATCTTCTAAGCAGTGTCCAGTGACAGGATGAGAACCAATGACAACAATCTGAAACACAGGAAATTCCCCACAGATGTAACAAACCCCCCCTTTTTTATTATAAGAGTGATCAAACACTGTCACAGGTTGCTCAGAGATGATGTGGAATCTCCATCCTTGACAATATCCCATACTCAGCTAGAGATGCCTGGGGCAACTTGCCTCAGTTGACCTTTTCCTCATGCTGGAGGATTGTCATAGACAATTTCCAGAGGTGCCTTCCAAACTCAGTGACTCTGCATTTTACTCTGTTCTACACTTCTTTCCTTTACAAAGGATCGGACTCAAACCAGGTGACAGGAAAAAAGGTTGGGAGCTGAGAAAAAAGAAAGTGGCAAGATAGATCCTGCATTACCAACCCCTTACACAAAATAGCATCAGGCTGGAAACCCACGAGCAGCAAAGTTCTACAAGACCAGAACTTCTCTACCTTGTTCTAAGTCTTGCTTTAAGATGACATGGTAAACAAATAAGAAAATACACTATTTTTATCCAGTTGAATAGTTCAAAGTTATTTTCACATGTGAATGAGTATTTTCTTTCACATTGCACAACAGATCCTGATTATCTGCTTTCCTTACGGTTACAAATAATAACAATTGAAAAGATGTATGAAAGTGTATCTAAAAGGTTGCCCTATCCAAATAAGGCTTTTTACACATTCTTCTCTCTTAAAGCTAAGCCCTTTCCCTTTCAAAAGCAAAATCCTTTTACAGAATAATGCAAGGATACAGAGATGATAATGAGTGCAAAATCTGTAAAAAATATCAAGCGCATATTTTTCAGCATTTCTGCAAGTCCAAAATTATGGTCAGCTTTTCCGTATTAATAATATGATTCTACTTGAGACCTTCCTGAAAATTTTATGCCTAGTTCAGTATAGGGCTAAAAAACATTGAAGGACTAAACTGAAAAGAGTATTTGGTAGGGGTTGGTGGTCAGCATGGCAGAGACAGGATGCACTTCTGTATCTCTGAATTGTTCTGAAAGCAAGAAAAGAGAGCTCTTGATCTTCTACCTGAGAGGAAATATTAAGAAGCTCAGAAAATAATTTCTTGTCAATGTTAGGTAAGATGCAGAGATGTTTCTAGGGTCACACAGACTTGAGGAATTAAAGGCAGCTCATATTGACATGAGACAGGGAAAAAAAGGACATGGATTTTTCTAGCAGACAGCAGCCAGATCTAGCATTGTTTTTTCTCTATTCTTCTGTTTCTGAATGATAGTATATTTCTGAGTGACCCTCCATGAATTATAAGTGACACCCATTTTAAGTAATGCTGTAGGTATAATCTTCTTAAGTCATCATAGTTTAAGACGCTTTTCACTGTCTTAAGTTTCTCACCCACAGAAGCAATCGTATTTTATATGTGCATAAAATTACACATGTGAACATTCACAGGATAGTGCCTAAGTTGGTGAAAGACTTCCTATGACATCTTGACTTGGATATCTCTCTGCATCTCTGGCATGTGTTTTATTACAGAAAAAAACTACTAAGTTTAGAAGCCATACTTACAGTATTTTTCTGGAGCAGTCTACATTTTATAAAACAAAAATGAAATATGGTTTCGTACTTGACTGATTATCAGCACTGAGTCTCGTTAGGAAAACAGTGAAGGACTAAGCTTTTCTGTTGTTAAGATTAACTTGAAAATACATATGTATGCACAATTATTTACTGGAAAAAAGCTTATTGAGACAGAGCAGATAAAAGAAACATATTTTGGAGAAACAAAGTATTCAAGACAAAACCAACATCCCAGTAGAGCAGTGCTCTTCACAATAAAAGCGATCTTTACACAAATTCACCTCAAATGCCAAAAGCAATATCCACCTTTACTTTACCTCTAACATATTTCTGTGTCCCATGATGAAGCCATAACTCCTTTTTGGCATGAACTTCAAATCTCTACTTAATACACCAGGAGAAAGTTCTGCAAAATCTACTCCCACACCTGACATTTAGGCTACAGTTTAAATGTAAATCTATTCCCACTTCTCTAGGCTGTGCGTAAGCAAGGAATGATTTAATCTCCTCTCACATTCATTGCTTTCCTAAGCCTACCTCACAACAACTACTACATTACACACAAAATCTTCTTATGCCATATCCATAATATAACAAATAATAAACACAATTCAAAACACCTGTTTATGCAACAGCTGATCCATACCAGAGACTTATACCTATCTGCCTCCCCCTAAACATCTAGGACCCTCCCTAGACTTGGAGATAATAACTGCAGTTCCCAAAGTGCTATCATAGGTTTTATCCGCAGTCCTGAAGGACTCTGTTACCTTAGATACTTTTGCAGATCACAACTCCTGTCTAAAGCAGTGTTGAAGGAGAGCATGGTTGGTTGTTTTTCTATTCTCTTTTATATCTTTGGAGGCAGCTGCTAATTGACTTGCCTAACAGAAATTTCCATACAGCTTCCAATTACAGAGAACTATGCAGGAAGAATGAGCAGATGACAACCTCTATAGATAAGTAAGAGCAGCCAGACATTCACAAGTCCTGGTCCTCATGAGGAACTTCCAACACCCTGATATCGGCTGGAGGGAAAATACAACCTAACATAAGTAAACTAGGAAGTCCCTGGAACGCACTGATGATAATTTCCATCTCCAAGTGATAGAGGAGCCAACAAGGAGAGATGCTATGCTGGACCTTATTCTCACCAACAAGGAGGGGTTGGTGGGGGATGTGAAGGCCAAATGCAGCCCTGGCTGCAGAGACCATTTGCCCATGGAGTTCAAGATCCTCAGGGCAGCAAGGAGGGTACACAGCAAGCTCACTAGCCTTCAGCTCAGGAGAGCAGATGTTGGCTCTTTGGTAGACTACCGTGGGATCTCTTTGGTAGACTACCATGGAATAATTCCCTGGAGAGAAGAGGGGTCTAAGAAAGACAGTTGATATTCAAGGACCACCACCTCCTCCAAGCTCAAGAGTAATGCATCCTGAAAACAGAAAGTCAGGCAAAAACTCTAGGAAGCCTGGATAGATGAACAAGAAGATCCTGGAAAATCTCAAACACAAAAAGAAAGGACACAGAGGGTGGAAGCAATGACAGGTAGCCTGGGATGAGTACAGAGAGATTGTCTGGGGAGCCAGGGATCAGCTTAGTTAAATCTGGCCACAGATATCAAAGGCAAAAAGTAAAGATTCTACAGATATGTCCATGATAAAAGGAAGATCAGGGGAAATGTGGGCCTCTCCAGATGAAAATGGGAGACCTAGTTATCGAGGATTTGGATAAGGCTGCAGTACTCGAAGACTTTTTTTCCTCAGTCTCCACTGGTGAGTGTTCCGTGACATGACTCACCAATACAGAAGGTGAGCTGTGTTATAAATTTCATCAGGTTGTTCAGAGACACCAGTCCATGTGATGCTTTTATTATATAGTCACCTTAACTCTGGCAACTAGTCCACTATTTAGTCTCAAAAGTACTGGTTAACAAGCCTGTCTTAGGTTACAATGGTATGTGTTCTATCACCATGAGACTTTGGGGCCAGGTGGGGCAGTGCTCCTGGCTCGTTCCTGATGGCTCCAGAACATCCTTTCTAATGGGCCAGTCGTTAGAGCCAGGTGGGGCACTTTACTTTGCTTATCCCTAATGGCTGCAGTTAATGGGCCATTGAGTCCCACTGATAAACTCCATCATCCCATTGTGAGATGCCCCGCCCAGGGGGAGGAACCAATGTATCCCTATCTGCATATAAACTAGGATTTGAAACACCACAAGCAGCTTTTCCATTGGATTCCCAGAGGAAGACCAGACCCTTCTACACCACCACTGGACCTTCAGAGGAGAACTGCACCTTTCACAGGATCATTGCTTCAACAGAATCACATCTGTCACTCCCAGAGAACTGCAGCCACCTTCTAAGTGGACTACTACCAACACCCTGACCGACAGGGTGTCAGGTTGTATTCTGACTCTGTCAGTGTTTTTGTACTATTGCATTTTTATATTAAATTGTAGTTCTGACTTTGAGTCTCTCACTGATTTGCTTTCAAACTACCACAAAGCCCTTAACTTTTACAACACAATTCCACAAGCTTCCAATTCCTGCAAAAAAAAACTCCAATACAGACTAAGGGGTAGAATGATAGCCGCAGTTTGCACAAACCAAGCAAGGCAGGAGAGAAATAAGGACATACAAGAGAGAAAGAGAAGAAAGAAGTTCACCAGTCCTTAGTTCCACATTGATCACAGATAGTCTGGATCTGGAATAGCAAGACAAAGAGAAAGAGAGGAAAAAAGGGTGCAGGTAGGACCAAATTTTTATAGTTAAGCTGGTGCATGTCTCTTATGCAAATTTGATTTTTTTGTGCCAGTTCGTTCACCCATGAGCATCTAGACCTCTAGGAGGTGAGTCAGGATGGGCATCTCTAGGTGGAAAGGGAAGTTGGCTTAGAACAGGGCTGTCCCACCTTCACAGGATGTCGCTTTCAATCACAACTTTTCTTTCACAACAGTCAGAATGTTTGAGACAAAACATGTGCCTGGTCTTCACACCTAGCCACACCAAGCTGCAGAAGGTAAAGGCGGGACTGGGAGAATGAAGAGAGAAGATTTGGTTCAAGACTTCATCTAAGAGATCTGAAGGTGCAAAAGTCCATGGGACTTGATAAGAAGCTTTCAGTTCCTCAGAACTGCCAGAGGAAGTGGCTAAGACACCATCCGTCATATTTGTGAAGTAGTGACAGTCTGGTGAGGATACCATAGACAGGAAAAGGGGAAACATAAACCCCTATGATTCTGAGATTCTAATATACAGTCAGATTAGCCCTGTTTGTGAATTCTGAAAACATTGCCATTCATGTTTTTTCATGTGCTGTCATGTTAAAACTTGTATTAGAAATAGGAGCATTTTATAAATTATAGCACTAATTTTATTTACATTCTTATCTATAACTTACCTAAGTTGTAATCTGGGAGGAATAAAAAAATTTTTCAGGATGTATTAACTAAAACCAAGCACATTTAAGGTATGACATGTCCTGCCTAAATGGCAAGAAAATGCACAAATAGGATAAGCTATACACCAAATTATTTTGTTAGTATTTCTTGTAGCATACATATCACCACCATCAAATGCAAGGAAGTATAAATTGGAAGAGAGATTATCTCTAACTTGAGAGTTCTCAGGAGTGTATGTAACCCTTTAAATCACAATGCCTGAAAACATTAGAAGCTCAGGTCCATGCGTTTTGTTGTTTGAATAATTCTACAGGGTAAAAATCGTGTTCATTAAATGAAGAATACCTTACAAAGAATAAGTATGAAATTTTGGAGCATCCTGGTTAAAACTTCTATGATTCTTTCAAACAGTATTCTCAATACTTCTGAAATCAGCATAATTTCCTTGGTCTGTGTCCTATAACAAAATGATGAGATTTCAGGTGAAAAAAACGTTGCTGTTAATACAGTGAAATTATCTTCTCACTGGAAGCAGAATCTTAGCTGGAAAGAAAGCCTTTGTTTTACCTCCAATAGTAAAATACTTACTTAAAAAGCAGATGAGGTATTTTCTCATTCTTCAAACGGATGTTGGGACCTAAACCAATCATACTGCAAGTGTGCAATCAGTGCCTCAACATCTTAAAGTAGGTAAGAATCATAGGAAGAAGCCAAGGGCAAGTTCTGAGAAACATCCTTAGAAAATGTTGATGTCTCTTTCTGGTATTCCCCAAGGTGCTAATAGCACATGCTATTTTAGGCAAAATGAGAAAACAAGAGAGCAGTATTCTCCATCCATTTTAGATATCCAGCTGTGAAACTGGGTATCTAAATCCAGTTCATGTGAACAAGCTGAATGTGAAGCAGATGATGCTAGGGCACAGGATGGATGTTTGGTGGGTGTGCCAGGTCAGCAGCTTCAGCTGGCAGGCCCACCCACTGATGCTGCCCCAACAGCTCCCATCTCAGCCTCGGAGCAACACCAGCCCAGTGCTCCACGGTCATAGCAACTGGAGCAAAGCCAATATCCTGTAACATGCTGAGCTATGAGTGCAGCACTTCCAGAGCTGACTCATGGGGTCATTCATCTGTCTCTCTGTCAGAGACTGAAAATAGTTCATGCCTCAAACATTGATATAAAGTTTTGATCAGAGAAGCTTCCCTGAAGATACCTGACTGGGACTTTGAACTGAGTCAAACTACTGAGATTAGATAAAGGGAAAAGCCTATTGTTCAATCATCTCAAGGAAAAAAATGCGTCCACAAAAGCTGAAGCCACCAGCTGTAGTGAGAATCGTTTCTGGCTGAGTTTGGGGTGGGGGACAAAGCACAGCTCACAGAAGCCACGTTTACACAGCCCTCCCCCAGCTGAAGGGGGAAGGAGGATGGCGTAACCTCTGGTCAGAGGCAATACACACGCATCCTCCAGTACACAAACTGGCCCAGCTGTGAAACCTCCAACCCCACAAGCCACATCCACGGGACTCTCATGTCAGAGGCAGCAGAGGGGGAGTCACAATCTATCACAGACCCCCCCAAGGTGCTCCCCAGACGCCTTGCACCACAAGACTGCACGTGATGCAGGCAGAGTCTGCTGCTGGAGGCTGCCCCCTCCCCTAGGGGGACATGCCCAGACATTTCCACCTGGCCTGAGTGTATATTAACCCATGGCATTCTGTGCTTGTGGGGGGACTTCCACCACTGAGACCAGCTGAAGAGGACATCAGAACACCAATGGGACCCACGGAGTGGTGATACTTTTTTGTCCCTGTCCCTCTCTGTCCCCCCCATCTTTCTCCCTACTCTCTCTTTTCTCTCTCTTCTTCTCTCTCTCTTTTCTCTCATATTTACTATCAAATAAAACCCATACTATTGACTGGCATATGGTCTCGCTTGTACCTTAATTCGGGCAGAAGTATCTCTAAAGAACTTTAATAATTAGATCATAACACTCTCTCCTGGAGCTGGTCACAGGAGGACAGAGAGGTCTGGCACCTGTAACTAACCCTCTCAGGGCTGCATGCCTTATGCGCTGCAGCCAAAGGAGTTTATCTGAAACTCTAACAATGGCACAAATTGCTGTCTCCAGATAGTGGCAAGAGCCACACACACACTTACAAATACATATGAAGATATTCATAACCACCAGCATGTACGTACCAACAACAAAAAAGGCTTTGCAAAACAATGTCGCCATGTGAAACAAACCTAATTCAAGCACACTATTTACGAAAAGTATGAGAGGATGATCAAAAAATATTCTAATATCAGATA
The DNA here is from genome assembly GCA_034509425.1 of Eopsaltria australis. Taxonomy (NCBI): domain Eukaryota; kingdom Metazoa; phylum Chordata; class Aves; order Passeriformes; family Petroicidae; genus Eopsaltria; species Eopsaltria australis. The sequence goes on from JAVTVJ010002590.1 coordinate 163,512, forward strand.
GCCAGAAAACACTCCAGTTAGGTAGAATAGAACTAGTTATCATCTAAAAATGCTGAAAATTAGCAGGACTTGGGATGGGATGAAATGTGTAAAGAAGGCCAACATGGAAAAAGCCCAAACCTAAAATGATGGACATGTGCCTTTTTCTATCCTTTATGTACTTAAACAAAGTTAATCAATTACAGTAATATTCACTTTGGTGTTTAAGTAATATAACGTGACCTTAATGTAACTGTGACTGTCAAACCTTTACATCATAATGTTTAATAGCTCAAGAATTAAACACAAATATTCTCACTCAGGAAACTGATTCTGAGGGTAATTTGAATTTCCTTGTTGCCAGCACATGCAGCTGGCAACAGTGTGAGTTGGAAATCCTTGACAGCTTTTCACTGCAAGGATGGCCTTAGCTATGTCTACTGGGGTTTTCTACCAAACATTAATTTTTCAATGGTATCTAGAGAGAAATGAGGAAGTATTCATATCCTCATATAAACAAATATTTTGTCTTTTCCCAACACTCTAATACACCCAGCCTATTAATGAAAAAGAATATCATAAATTGCCATTTTTGGCTGAAGGAGAGGATGTTTTTGAGACTAAGTCCCTGCTCATTATCCATAACTAAATCCGCCTTCTGTAAGATAGATTACTGAACACTGTCATTTAATATTTATGATACTCCAGCATATGCTCAAAACAAGAAATTTATGTGCCCTGTATTGGGTCTGACTCGGGTAAAGCTCACAGGCCTTACACTGCTGTACTTTGCTTTGGTAGCTGGTGTTGATAACAGAGCAGTGTTTTGGCTACTGCCAAGCTGTGCTGTCCCTGTGACATTCCTTCCCCCACTGAAGGGGATGGGGGGGGCAAGATCCTGGGAGGGGACACCAGCAGGCCAGCTGACCCTAGTCACCCAAAGGGATATTCCATACCATATGACATCAGCTCAGATATATAAGGGAAGGAAGAGAGGAGGAGGGGGAGGCACTCGGGACTTGTCCATGTTTGCCTCCTCGAACAACCATCACACGTGCTGGAGCCCTGCTTCCCAGAAAGTGTCCGGACATCGCTGCTGATGGGAAGTAGAGATTGATTGTTTTCCCTTCTTGCTCTAATCAAGCCAGTTTGCAGAGGTGAAAGCCATCCAACTAGCCCTAGAGATTGCTGAGAAAGAAAAGTGGCCCATACTCTATCTCTATACTGACTCCTGTATGGTGGCTAATGCCCTATGGGGATGGCTGCAGCAGTGGAAGAAAACCAACTGGCAGCGCAGGGGAAAACCCATCTGGGCTGCTGCATTATGGCAAGACATTGCTGCACGGATAGAAAACATGACTGTGGAAGTACGCCATGTAGATGCCCATGTGCCCATAAGTCGTGCCCCTGAGGAGCATCAAAACAACGAACGGGTAGATAAGGCCACCAAAATTGGAATAGCTCAGGTGGACCTAGATTGCGAGAGAAAGGGTGAGCTATTTATAGCCCGATGGGCCCACGAAACATCAGGGCATCTTGGAAGAGATGCAACATACAGATGGGCTCATGATCGAGGGGTGGATCTGACCATGGAGGCCATCACACAGGTTATTCATCAGTGTGAAACATGCGCTGCCATCAAGCGAGCCACAAGAGTGAAGCCTCTTTGGAGTGGAGGGCAGTGGCTGGGGTTCCAGTATGGTGAAGCCTGGCAAATTGATTACATTGGGCCATTGCCACGAACACGCCAAGGCAAGAGTTCCATCCTCACCATGGTGGAGGCCACAACTGGCTGGCTGGAAACGTACCCAGTAAACCACGCCACGGCTCGGAATACAATTTCAGGTCTTGAAAGACACATTTTGTGGCGACATGGAACCCCAGATAGAATTGAGTCAGACAATGGGACTCATTTTCGAAATAATCTTATTAACTCCTGGGCAAAGAGGCATGGCATTAAGTGGATATATCATATTCCTTATCACCCACAGGCCTCTGGGAAGATTGAAAGATATAATGGACTGTTAAAAACTATGCTACGGGCACTAGGTAATGGGACATAGAAGCATTGGGATGTGAATTTGGCAGAAGCCACTTGGCTAGTCAATACTAGAGGATCTGTTAACCGCCCTGGTCCTGCCCAAACTAAACCCTTAGACACTGTGGAGGGAGACAAGGTTCCTGCACTACACATAGGAAAGTGGCTGGGGAAGTCAGTGTGGGTTGCGTCCCCCATGGGGAAGGGCAAACCCATTCGTGGGATTGTCTTTGCCCAAGGACCTGGGTGCACTTGGTGGGTCATGCGGGAGGATGGGGAGACCCAGTGTGTGCCCCAAGGTGATTTAACCTTGGGGTAAGAATAATGCATGTTGGAAGTTGCATGTTGCAGGATGTAAGTAGCAGAAGGGACATGAGCTGACGAAGAACGAATTTCAGCAAGGGGCAAGAAAAAGGCCACAATGAACAGGGATGATGCCAGTCCTCGACAATCAAGTTTACTATTCCTTCTGCCCTGACCCAACATTCTGCTGGAAATGGAGACCACGTGGAAGGATGCGAGAGGACAGGAGATAGTAGTTAATGTGATGGGGATGGTTTAAGGATGTAGCTTAAATTGCATGTGTGAGTAGAAAAGGATTTCTGAGCATGATGCAAATGGTATGGAATAAGGGGTGGAAATTGTATTGGGTCTGACTGGGGTAAAGCTCACAGGCCTTACACTGCTGTACTTTGCTTTGGTAGCTGGCATTGATAACAGAGCAGTGTTTTGGCTACTGCCAAGCTGTGCTGTCCCTGTGACATTCCTTCCCCCACTGAAGGGGATGGGGGGGCAAGATCCTGGGAGGGGACACCAGCAGGCCAGCTGACCCCAGTCAGCCAAAGGGATATTCCATACCATATGACATCAGCTCAGATATATAAGGGAAGGAAGAGAGGAGGAGGTGGAGGCACTCGGGACTTGTCCATGTTTGCCTCCTCGAACAACCATCACGCGTGCTGAAGCCCTGCTTCCCGGAAAGTGTCCGGACATCGCTGCTGATGGGAAGTAGAGATTGATTGTCCCGGACGAGCCCCCAGTACAGGGCGAGAAGCTGCTCGCATTCCTGAGAGTAAACGAGGCACCCTTCTGTCAGCCGACGGGCCAGTTTGTTAGGGTTATTTACCTCTTCAGGAGTAAACTCCCAGGCAACGGGAGGTGATAACCGCCCTAGGAACCTGCCCAAATCCCTCCATATACCTTTCCACCCAGGAACTGGGTACCTCAGGGCAGATTTTAACAGCTCCTCACCCAAGGGTCGTTTCCTTCTGTACCAGGGAGATGACAATTTCCATGAATTCCATAAGGTAACAGTGTTGGCTAATATTATTAATAATATCAGGAAGCTTATGTAAGGGTTGGCAAGAATCACAGGAGCCTGCAGTAAAAGATCATCCGTACTCAAATTCACCCAGGGCAGAGAGAAGGAGTTATATTCATTCACAGTCATCGTTTGTTTCAACATGTTCCCAAACATAGCAAAACAAAGATAAGCAGTGTGGCAGCCGAAGGCAGTATGCCACGCAGGAGTTTACTACTTGAGAGCTGCTATTGGTAATTACTAGAGCATGCAATATATGTGTATATATATATAAAACTGCCTTTACTCACCCTGATAGTTTTTTTCAGTATTATCCTCTCCCCTCTCCCAGCGGGAGGGGGAGTGATAGAGTGACTGAGTGGGCACCTGGCCCTGGCTGGGGTCACTGAAATCTGCTTTGCTGCAGTTCTTTGCCAGTTCTGCCGACATACAGGTATCTGCTGCTGCAGAGCTGGAGTTTCTGGCATAACATACAATCCAGCCAATATAGCTATATTATTCTTTTGTTATGTCGTACATCAACAATGTTATATTAACTTTCAAAAGTTCTAAATGCACTACTTGACCCTGGGGTCACAAAAAAAAAACATTATCTTGAAAGAGCCTGTTTCTGTATTTGGCAAGCTGCAACAGAGCTTCAAAATACACTTAGGCACAGGCAAATTAAAACTTACAGACTGCTTCAATACACCTCTGCAATAACTACTTCTTTTCCTATTCCAGCCACCTAGATCTTTGTCTTACCAAGTACAACCAGACAACATATGCTGCACTTAACCTCATTCTCTGCCTCATACCTGCACAGCTAAATACATAGGGTTTGGTTAGAGTTGCTGTTGCCATCTCCACATTCATGAGAAGGATCCAGGTAGATGGGACCACAGCCTCTCAGAAGCAAGAGCAACCTTTCACATTCTTCTCAGCAACATCAGAAGCAGGAAGCCCAGTTTCTGAGCTCTCAGCAGGCTATTTGTCCCAGACACTTGCTTTGACACAACTTTTTTATTGTTTGGTCTTCATTCTTGGTTTGACCAGATTCACATTTGCGTTGCTGAGAAGCCTGTAATCAGTCCAGAAATGTCAAAGTGGAATGGAAGAGAGAACAGAACAAATATATGGCTGCAGCCAATCAATGGAGCAAGGCCATACTGAGTGCCCTGAGTGCTGCTTGTAGAGGAGAGAAAGACAATGGTATTTCCACCCTTTCTCTGCCACTCAATGTTGTTTTAATTTTTCAAACCAGCCGCCCACTCACGCAGGTACTAATGCTGTCCATATGCAGTAAGTAAACGTCCAGCAGAGAAAAATGAGTAATTACAAGGTGACTCGTGAGCAATGTCTACAGCCCCAGCACGTTCCATGAAGATATTCAGGCTGTTATGATATTAATGTGACTATTCGTCAGATGAAACCTAAACTGAGATTGGTTTGAAATTTGATGCAGCAATGCCTCAGAATGTATCTGTCAGATTTAGAGAAAAATTAAAACAGCAAGGGTCAGTTAAAAACTGCCAACACCTTTGCAATCCTACACAAATACCTTTTAAGAACCTCTTTCATCACAACACATGTTTAAAAGGTATATAGATTTACACTACCTTTGTAAAGCTTTAAAAGATATTTTCTCTTTACCAAAGGTCCCTCAATTCTTGTAACAGAGATATGTTTTGTTAGTGTAATGTCTTCCCATAGCAGAAGGAATACTTTGCCAAGGCAAACATACTCATGATCACCTTATTCATAAACATGAAAGGAACATTCTGCCTAAGATCAAGATTCAGACCACCACAAGGCTACTCCAGCTGCACAGATTACAAGCTGTGCAAAACTTGCACACGATAGCTGTCAGACAACTTACACCAGCAGGAATGCACATGGGCAGACATTTCTGTTAGGGCTTACTTGGGCATTCTCTCCACAGGGTAAGTTCTTCATGCAACACTTTAGAAATAACAAAAGAAAAACTGCTACTTCTTATCCTATTAAATTTCCCCCAACTGCTATTATAATTACATTATTCTTTTATGCTCCACTGATACTTGTTCAATTCCAAAACACTTTAGAAGATTAACACAAACTCAGCTCAAGGAAAAATCACATATCCCCAGAACATTTCAGGAAAAGCCCGAAAATAAACGCGATCAAAAGACGGCAAAAATCAAGAAGGAAGAGTACAATTTTCCAAATAAATGACTTGCTGATGATTCACAACTGCATAGAGACTAATACAAGTTTTTTAAAAAAATATGGGGACGTTCTGGCCACAGAAAGGTCTTTGAAAACCACTGGGATAAAAAAATTATCCAACAGTGGTTATTGGCTGTTTTCTTTATTGGATCAGACCAAAGGCATCACAGTATCTGCAGCACTGGTTAAGTACTGATACAAACTCTTCCCCTTCGTGTCCTTCTGCAGCACTAAGCTACATAAAGTTTGAAACCTCTGCATGCATTTACTTCTGTACCTGACCATGGCTTAGGTCACCCAATCTGAGTTGATTTCATCACCATCAGGCAGCACTTCACACACTCTCAATAGCAAATTGGTCCAACCTGCTCCAAGAGCCATCTGGAGGGATTTTTGTAAATTGCATGCCTGTTTATGTAGCAGAGCATCAAGGAATAAACCAGTCTTCATTTTCTTGCTGGATTTCTTTCAAATCATTTGATGTGCACTTATTCATGTCATAAATAATAACGCCAAAACAATCTAACTACCTAACAACTGTCTGTGACCACTTTATGCAACCAACCTTCTAACTATATCCATTAAATTCTTGTAGGTGTACCAGAAATTTTGCTCTTCTGTGACAAAGGGCAGGATTTCCATTAAGTCATTATTTGTTTACAGGTTCTGTAGAATTGCATTTTATAATTGTAACCTTTTATAGTCTTCAACACAGACCATATAGACTACTGCTCTGTAGTTTACTAATATTTGTTGTTGCTTGCAATGGGAAGGACTGAAATCAGGATGCTCTCTACAGCTGCAGTGTTAGAGATCCAGGAAGAGGGAAAAAGAAGTGCAACTGTGATTTTAAAACCTCCCTAGTACCAAATATTGGATGGAATTAAGAACTACCACAGCACCTCTATTCTGGTTTTCTCTATATAGGAACAGCAAAGCTACACCTAAAAAAACCTGCACTTCTTTGTGCCCATTTTCCTAGTTAGAATGTCTGAAGTAATTCCATTTACGGCCTACTGG